>JASDQU011104376.1:10472-26604 GCA_032191745.1 Picea mariana | reverse complement strand
TGTAAGACCCTAAAAAGATAGGCTACTAAGGTTACCACCAACAACAATAATGCCTAGGGGAATAGTCGACAGTCCGATCCACACCCAAGGGCAGGGTATCTAGCCCGAAATCAGCTTGAAAGGATTCCACTCATCATTGTGGGTATACTTTCAAGTGACCCCCGTAATACGTGCAATCTCTACACCAATATCAACAAAGCAGGGTGATTAACTCTGTCAATCTCAATGCGACCTCAGGTTTGACCCTTGTGTGAGAAGGGCTTCCCAGGACAAAATGTTGCAAATGGAATTTGACACTCCTTATCACAAGATACTATTGTGTGTTTTTTGCTTTGGAGAGTGTGTCTCACTACCTATTCCAAAGCTCTAGCCTAGATAATGTTGGTGTAAAAGAGCCCTAGAAAAAGTTACTAGTTGAATTTTAAAATTGCGCAATATTATTAAAGGTTGTTGTTACTCAAAAGGAGAGGGAAATGAAATTGATGTTATGTGAGACTCTAACCCAACAATGCATAAATAGGAATGAATGATACAAATTTTTGTTCGATGAATCCTATTTACAGGAGGGAAAGAGGAGTTTTATGGAACAATGTGAACTACGATATATGATCTTCTCTGAAATGTAATATCAAACAACCATGAACAATGCAAATTACCTATTCGTTCTCTTTCAATACTTGAATGCCAATATTTTTTAATAAAAAGTTGCTTTAAAAAAAAGAAAATGTCTTTAATTTTTATTAGAAACCAAGCAACAGGGATGGAACTAAGAAAAAGTAAGCAACCAATGAAAACGAAATACACAACAAACACCCAAATTGATCTTTCAATGAAGACAAAAATAAAAAACGGACAAGACCAGTCTCTTCAAATGCATATGGGTAACAATTTTCCAAGTAATAAGTAATTGAAAAGGACAATTAATCTCAACTTTTAATCCAATCAAAGGCTCCTGACCAAACAAGCACTCGGATTTCAAAATCGAAGATTATACCCTTGTTAAGAAAAGGTCAAGAGGTAAAATTGAGAAAAAATGATCAAGAAGAGCTTTCAATTTCTGAAAACTAATCATTCACGAGATTTGAAGTCAAGAAACATTCAATCACTGGCCAGAGAAGTTCTTTCCAAACACACCAACCAATCTGGGCATCTGAAGACACAAAAGACTTAATCCAAAATTTTTACAAGTGAGTTCGCAATCTGACAGTGGGGTATAGTGCGAGAATTAAGGATTCTCGCAGGCTAGACATAGGTAGGGTGCGATAAGTTCGCATTGAATTGAACACTAGGGTACGAACCTCAGTTATTCTTTCATGCTACAGAAAGGTGCAGTGCGAGAAGGTTTGTAATCAAGCAAATTTTGGAAAAATGACAGGACTTTTAAGGGAACTTCTGGATCCAGGGAGTCTGTGAGGATCTCCTCAAGACTTAGAGATTGATTGGGAATGAAAAAGGGTAGGTCAAGAGAAAATGGCCAAGAAAAAACCACCAAAATGGGTTGTATCCCCAGTGGAGTCACCAATTTTGTTATCGGATAAATTGGTAGGTGCAGACACTAACAGGTCTCCCTAGATTCACCTGGATCTAGAACAAAACAGGACATGACACGACTCTTTCCCTAAGCTACAATCATTGAATCTACTACTAGGAAGGAATGAGTGACATACCTTTATATCGCTTCCTTAGGTCTTTGTTGTTCCTGCTTCGCTCTAGTGCTCTTGTGAAATCAGGTCCAAGACAACACAAACCAACCAAAGTGAAGATGGCAAAGTATATTCAATGTCAAACTATGCATATGATCAAAGAGTTATGCAATAAAATAAGAGTGATTTTATGGGAAAGGGACATGTCACTGTATTATATTAAATGAAAGTAGAAGATACAACCAGATCGCCTTGATGTCGTAAGCTTCCTTTCAGTGACGCTTGGTTCCAACACACACACTTTCTCTACCCTTGCATGAAGAAGATCCAATACAACTTGATAGACCAAATAGAGTCTTCAAGCTTCTATCCAAGCAGAGTTCTTCACACAATTCTTTCACCAATTCTTCATTTAATCTTGCTTAACCTTTTCCATGAGAAACCTTTCAATATATAGGATAAGGAGAGATGGTTAAATGGATGAGGATGATCCCACTAAATTTGAGAAGTCAGTAGGATTCCAACCATGTGAATGCCAACTCATTTTCTAGAAGATTTCCTTCTAGAACCTTCATGACCTCTTCTCTTTTCCAAGCTTTGAAACAGGTTCGCACCCTACCTATAGAGAAAACTACGAACAGTTTGCACCCTAAGTTTGGGTTGCCTGCGAGAATGAAGGATTTTCGCACCCTGTAATATAGGCAGCCTGTGAACTCATCTTAAAAATGTGTTTTTGGAAGGAGACAGCAGTCACTTTTCTCAGGCAAAAAGTCCTTGTGGGAGCCTGAATACATCACTTGTAGAGACATCACCAGAGTGACCAAAATCATGTGTAACACACATCTAAATTCCCATTTGAATATTCCATCAAAAAAATTCAAAATACCTTCAAAGGATGTGCAATCCATTGATGGAATATGCTGACATCGAACCTCAAACAATTCTCCAAGAGATTGATATTGTGATGACATTCCAAAACTGGTTCCATATATGCCTCGTTAACAATGCATTTGTTCCACATCGTTGTGCATTCCCTTTGTCAATGAAGAGTTAAATACGAAATTTGGCTAACATGAGCATACTTGGAATATAGTGGTAGAAAGTGAACATGGCAAACATAGTATACTAATATATTGTTTTCTTTTGACATGGCACTGAGTAATGCCAAAGTAATAACCCAAAAAGGCATGGTATAACATTTATGAAATAATGTCATAATTAGAAAAAAGAGAGGCATGAAATATATTTTTGAAAAGTGAATTATGAATGAAAAATATACAGCGTTAAGAATGCAAGGAGTGGGAAAATGGACCATATTTAGCAATAGGTCAAGAGCCATGACAATTTTTCCAAGCATTTTGTCAACTTTGCCAAGTACCATGTCAACCTTGCCGAAAATTTGTATTGAACCTATTTTCATATGGAATGAACATGTAACCTGTCCAACATGCATAACTAACCGACAATCATCATTGTTAGCCATTAGCCAATACTTGTCATAATTTCCAAAATATTCTTGAATGGAAAAAAATCCGAAGACATCATCAAATAAGCTAGGGACCGACTAGATTGTTGAATCTTTAAAATGTGTAGCAACAACTCATTGAGAGTGCACAAATACTTTGCACAAGCAACATGGAATGAGGAGGAGCTTGACAATGCTTTGTTAACTAAGTATTGTTGACTGAAACGCTGATCAACAAGTTCATTGTCTAGACGATTTCATTAAAGGTTTTATTATGTCAGTTTTTTCTCCCCTTCGAATAGAACTTCTTGTCGAAGAATGTCAATTAGCTTTGACAAGATGGAGAGTTTATTTTATTGACAAACTTGGTGGAGAATTATTTGCACAGATGCACATTGGAATTGATGTGATGGATAAATCATGCAACTAGAAATATTTTCTCATGCACGGTAACCATGATTCACCATCTTATCTTGTCCTATTCTCTCCATCAAATGATGGTGGCTTTATTTTCACGAGCTCTCCTTGCAAAATATCTGCTTTAGGCCTCCTTCNCCGAAACGGTGATCAACAAGTTCATTGTCTAGACGATTTCATTAAAGGTTTTATTATGTCAGTTTTTTCTCCCCTTCGAATAGAACTTCTTGTCGAAGAATGTGAAGAATGTCAATTAGCTTTGACAAGATGGAGAGTTTATTTTATTGACAAACTTGGTGGAGAATTATTTGCACAGATGCACATTGGAATTGATGTGATGGATAAATCATGCAACTTGAAATATTTTCTCATGCACAGTAACCATGATTCACCATCTTATCTTATCCTATTCTCTCCATCAAATGATGGTGGCTTTATTTTCATGATCTCTCCTTGCAAAATATCTGCTGTAGGCCTCCTTCTCTGATTTTTGATAGGGGACACACTAGGGATGCTCTCTAACCTTGAATGCACATGTACCCTTATGGTAGAGTGTCTTGGTGAATTTTGATGATGATAATGTATACTCATACTACTTGAATTCCTAGATCCCCCATGGTCATGAAGTCTGGATGTTGTTGCTTGCTTTGGATTGGATTCTTTCTTTGTTCCATAATATTCATTGGCTTGCTTTTGCAACATATACAGACTATGTAGTATCTCTCCATGAGCCCTCGTCATCCTTTCATTGTCCACTCTATAACTCTGCATTTCCTTTTGCGGGATTCTCATGGTCTCAACCAAATCTATAGGCTCCACTTTGCTTCTATGTCCATTGGACTTGGTCTCTGCATTTCCCATCCTTACATGTAGACCTCGAATCTCATCCTCATGGCTGTAAGAACCTTGAGCATCATTCATATCTCTAGTCATCATATAGTGACCAGATATATGGCCTATACCTCTAATTCTACAAGGAATGTGCATGCAACAATTATTTATTAGAGTTAATCATATTACACGATTGTCATGAATTTAAGCTACAAACCCCTTTGTCTTGTATTTTTCGAAGGAACATTGCCAAACAAATTAAAACTTTGAACTTTCAAACATATTCCATTATGAATTATTTTTTCTATGGTTGTACCCATGACTCAATCTGATTTCTGAGCTGAGAGTTATGGCTTTCTGAAATCAACAAATTTACTCATTTTGCACCTATTTCAATAGTACCAAAAATATCAAGGGATGACTTCTACCTGTTGTAGAAGAAAATATGGCGAGAACTGGGAAATTTTTATATCGGGCATTGATATTGTTCGTGCTTTTGAATACAAAAAAACTCTCATATTTAGGATCTAACACTCCATCTGAATTTTGCATCAATATAGATTTTCCAATTTGTCCCTTTTTCTCCTCCTCCATACTTAGAAATTTTGACCAAAAATGGTTATCTCCCTGTTGGCATTATTCTATGTGCAGGTTGTAAGACCCAAGGTTCATTTTATCTAAGACCAACAAAACCCATCGGACACTGGCCCTTTCAAAATCACATGCTTGCACAGATGAGGTCTCACCTGAGGTATCTATGGGGATTGAAAGAACTAGGCTTCTGCAGTGGTAATGGAATGTGAGGAAAACATTTCATTCATTCTTCCTTATTGTCTTGTGCGCATAACTCTATTATGTTTTGTTATTAATTTACTCATGTTTCAGATTCCTATACTTATCACATTCCAACTTATTTTATATATCTATTACTACCACAGTCATGAATCATTGCACCATACTTAACTATCCTACAAAGCAATTCTATGATGCATGCAAATAGTATTCAAAATAAAACATAGAAAAACAGACAACCCAGGATTCTGTAACATATCTTTATCATAACTTTATTCATCCTTCTTAACCTTCAACTTCTACATTCCATAACTATGGAACTCAGTAATTACCAGACTATAGCACAACCTAATCAATCATAACCAAACTTCAACAGAATAATACCTAGTTGAACCAATCAACAACAACAACGACAACGATGAAAAACCCCTAATCTCCCAACCCGTTACATATTTATATCAAAAGCTAGGGATAAAAACCCTAATCTATTCATCCCACAAATATCCCATTACAATGCATGGCCAACTCAATTAATTGATTGCTTGACGCCTTTCTTCTGCTTTTCATCCTTCATGCTTCTTTTATGTTGTTCTTCTATTTCTGGAAAGTCGGGTTGTCATTCTCCTGTTATGCTTTATTTCCTTTCTTTATTCTTCGATATTTATTCTTCGAGCTGCACGTTGTCTTCCTTTTGTGCACTTTCCTCCTTCTATGAACTCTCCTACTGGATGTGCCTCAGTTGCGTGCTCTCTAGCTTTCCTTATTCCTCCATGCACATTTCATATACTTAGGTTTTTCCCCCAAAACTATATCTAAACTCCAAAAACTATTTTCAAGACTGCTTGTCCAACAGGTCCCCAACACTCACCTGTGACTCGTCCTGATCCACTCAGGCTTGTTTCCTTCTCTTCCATGCTGAAATGAATTTTTGAGATGTCACCTTTTCCCCCTCTACCTCTTTGATGATTGTGGCCTATGTTGTTGTTATCCCTCTACTCCTTACGCGATCAAGTTTGCAATTTTGTCCTCTGCTTCCACCGTTGCTTTCTTGACCCTACCCTGCACCGTAGCCATCTCTCTAATTACACACACTGCCTCTTCTTGTAGTGGTCTCGGTCTTTGCTGTAGGACCTTTTATTGATCCCTCATTTTCTCCACTTCTACCTTTGCCTGGTGTTGAGCTAGAATGGTTTTCATGCACGCTACTGGTGGTAGTGTAGCTGCCATTTCTACCACTTGTTGTGTTTGTTCTTGGCCTCTCTTAGCTTGGCCTCTACAACCTTCATCTCCGGATATTCTATCAACTCTGTCCACACCTGCAAGTTCTTCTCACAAATTTTCGTGCATTCACCCTCAATCTTCTTGATGTTGGCAAATATTGTGGTTTTCGTTCTCTTTCTACATTCGCACACCTCTGGTGTAGATCCTGGCATGCTCCTTAGCTTTAAATATTTTATCTGTGATCGAAATCCATTAATGACTTCACCGATCATCTGCACTTATTCCTCCATAGTCGCTTCGACTTCTAGGGGAACTTCTGGAATTACTTTGTATAAATTTTGTATTGTTGCTTAGGTCTTCTTCGCCATGCCCTCAATCTTGTCATTTTCCTTTAATGTCATATCAACTCTCTCCCCAGCCTCGTCTTTGTTCTTTAGGGTCTCTTCTATTATTCCTTCAACTTCCCTCCTCTGTTGCAGTGTTGTGTCATACTTCTCCTATAATTGGGCTCGTTTGTCCCTTATTCTTTCTAACTCCATGTGTTCTTCCTCTTCTCTATTTTGTACTTCTTGTACCAATCCTACTTTCAGGTCCTATAAATTTTTCATGGACATCCTTGAGATGACTATCTTCAAATGGCCCAACACATTTACTTGCTTGTGCAACTCACCCACTGGCAACTCTAGCGAGACGGTCTCAATCTGTAGGGTTTTGTGCCCTAGTGTCAATTGTGTCAGGGTCGGTTGCATGTTTTCTTATTCTCTTCTTGGCCCTGTTTATGGTTCTTCACCGGACCTGTGCTACTTTGTAAGTTTTATGACTTCCAGCATCTATTGAAGTACTCCCATTTGGTCCTAAACATTTTTTTGTTGTTCTTCTTACTTATTTGTTTCTTCTTCTCGTAACTCTTATGTGTTATCCCATATCTAGTAGCCAATTATGTCCATTTTGTCATTGGTTAATATGTAAAATGGGGTCTTCTTATGTGCCTTGGATTCCTTGCGTGACTCTCCTGTTTTCTCTTCCCCCTTATCCTTCATGTTTGATCCTACTTTAGGGATCGTCAATGTGCCAGGAAAATCTCTTGCGCCATTCATCTGATATTTTCCTTGGTCATTACTCAGCTCCTCATCACTCTTGTCTTGTTCATCCTCCTCTTTTGAGAGCCTTGTTTTTTTCTGGTGGACTCTTCCAATCTTCCTCCCAGTCATTGATTATTGAATTCACATCTTCCATTGTCAACCTGTAATTGGTGGGTAACCATTGCCACGCTGGATCCTTCTTATCCCACATGTGCATATGGTGCATGTTGGCTCTAAATCGAGCAATATCCTTGTATGTTTCTATTGTTTCTTTGGATATGCGTGGTGTTTGCACAAGTGAATAGGTGATCCTCTCCAAGTAGGTAAAAACTGTGATGTTACTCTCAATCTATCTTATTTTAATTGGTGAATGCCATAAATTCGTATATCTCACATCCAGAGCGTTGTTACCTAAACTATGCATGTGTTGGTAATACCCGAGTTCTTGCCACCCGACCAACGCAATGAGAATGATAAACCAAGCATAATTAAATTCAACGCCCTTCTCATGGGCCTCTGTGCAATCCTGTGAAAAATTGTTAACCAAAAAAGTAGTTGAGTTCATCTAAACTCCTGCTATACATTTTTCTGCGGCTGCAATGACAACAGTCGATACTTCATCTTTGTGACATTTTTGAAATGGTTTGCAGGCCAATACCTACATCGCAAACCTCACATTTTTATCGTTGATTTTTTTAACATCCAGGCCCCTCTTTCCCCTGAATGTGTCAAATTTTCCCTTCATTGATTCAGAGAGGGATCGCTCTCCCATATTTAGGAACAACAATCTCAGTCTTCTCCTGCCTTGGGAAATCCTATAATCCGTACAGTCTCGATCGATATTGGTGGATTGAGCCAGAGTGTCCCCCCATGTACGCAACTTAATAATACCTTCACACATGCATTACGTACTTTGCATTGGCTGGTAGATTTATCTATGGTGCATCCTCGGCCCTTGGTGGTAAGTAGTCTCTGTGAAACTTTGTTGGTGTTGTTGAAGCTGAAGCTTCGGCTACCTCCTCAACCTCTAGTGATGTTGCTTTTTGTTTCGGTTGTTTTTCACTACTGCAGACGATCCTACAACTCTTGGCGGTGCCATTTGTTTCTTGTGGTTGGTTTCTGGACTTATATCTACGTCTCTTGACGAGTCATTGTAGCTCAACTTTATTCTTCAATTCACTCAGGTTTGCTCTGTTTACTCCCACTCGCATGTAACACTGGTTTCAACTTAATGACTTCCTGCTATTTTTGTGCTTTCAAACCAATTGTGCCTGTCTCATCCTGCTTTAACTAACTTGTCCAATCTGTCATTGTGGTTGATGAGTTGTTTAACTAAATGCTTCTTTATTACTAAATCCATCGTGTGATTTATCCCTTGTACTGTCTATATGTTGTGACTTCTGACGACTTTTCCCATTTAATATGTATACGACGCTTTTATGACTTGTCACTCCCACTGTGTAACTGTCATTTATGTGCTTTAATTGTTTACTGGTCTTGTCATTTCCCAACTGTGCACCAGTTCATTGATGTTTTATTTGTACGCATTAAAGTCTGTGTCGTATGTGTCTCATATCCTAGTTTGGGGCAGTGCTCTACTGATGTGTGATGACCATTCATTCTGCGCACATTCTTATGCCTTGGTACTTGAACGCTCTTTTTATTTTCCCTATACCTGTTTTTTATTTGTTTTTCCATTTTTTTCTTGCCTACTGTGATACAACTACTATAATACATGTGTCCTGGTGCAACCCAAATTGTTGCAAAACTTTTTGGCCATATCTATAGAGTTTCATTCGACTTCCATTCACCATTCCTTCCGAGAATTCTCCATTCAAGGTTTCCATCCGTTCAACATCTGTCTCTATTAGTTGTTGAATCACATAAGGTCCTAACCAATGCATTTGAAACTTCCCTAGATGTTGCATATACTAGCTATCATAGAGTAGTACGAAATCTCAAACTTGAAACTTCTTCTGTTTAATGTGTCGATCATGCCAATCCTTCTCTCTAGATTTTTGAATATGCTGATGGAATCCTACGACAAAAAAATCCTCCTCGAGATGTACTAACTGTGCCAACCTATCCTCTATTGCATCGGTATCTGATAGCTCTATGATTTTTGTAATGTGCAGGCTAGGAAGAATAAACTCCATTGATAGACCAACCTGAAAGCTGTATATCTTGTCAACTGCTTACTTGTAGTCCTGTAAGCCCATAATACTGCAAAAAATCTTAAGTCCCAATCGTCTCTCCCTACATTTCAAATCTTTGTCAAGACATTCTCCAAAATCTTGTCAAATGCTTCCACGGTTCCATTGGCTTGAGGGTGATATGGGGTACTCTTTTGATGATGAATCTGGAACTCCTCAGTCAATGTTGCAATTGTTTTTCTTAGAAAGTGTGTCCCTTGATCACTGTGTAATATGTGTGGACATCCAAACCTTGTGACTACATTTTTCGAACTGAAACCGCGCAACAATTTCCGCAATACAGTCTCTAATGAGGGTTGCTTCTACCCATCTTGTCAAATACTTTGTCGCAGTAATGATGTTACCTTGCCCCTAATCTTCTTGCTTGTGGGTTAATTCGCCCCACAAAGTCTATGGCCCATTTCTATAATGCTTACAACGTAACCTGTGGATTCAAAGGAATTTTGTCCCTTCTATATGGCTTTCCCACTCATTGGCATATATCACATGACTAACAATATTCCTTTGTATCCTTGTGGAGTGTAGGCCACCAAATCCCTGCGCACAAAATATTTTTTGCAGTTGCTCGCCCTACATAATGTCCTCCAACAATTCCATCGTGCGCTTTTTCAACTATTACTGGCCTTTCGTGCTCCAACACATAGCGTCTTAGTATTCCATCTGTACCCATCTTGTATAAATTCCCTACAATCAATTGATAATATGTTGCTTTCACTACTGATTGTTTCTTTTGTGCTACAATCATCTCATATGGAGCCATGCCTGTGTTTAGAAACTATACAATGTCCGAGAAATAATCATACACCATCCTTACTACAAATAACTCATCTAGGAAGTTGTCATCTAAATTTCCTGCATCTTCCCCTAACAATAGCCACGATAGATGATCTGGTCCTACATTCGGCTTCCTTGGATTCATTATGATTTCAAAGTCATATTCCTGAAATAATAAGAGCCACCTGCATATTCTCCCCCCCAACACTGGCTTTTTGATTAAGTATTTTAATGCATAATGGTCTGTATACATCTTAAAGTGATACCCCAATAGAAAATGCCTGAATTTTTGTAGTGCATAGACCATCACCAATCCTTCTCATTTCATGGTTGTATAGTTATTCTCTGTTATATACAACTTCCTTCTTGTGAAAGCAATTGGGTGATCTATGTCTCCTTCCCCTGGATGAGATAGTACCACGCCCAACGCTATGGATTATGCGTCCACATGTATGTGAAACTCTTTGTTCCAATATGGAAAAATTAAAATTGGCACCTTTTCTTGTTGAGGATCAAAGGCTAGTATGGGTCATATTGACTTTATTACCCATTTTTCAGTCTTCTTTCCTTCATATGTCCTGTCATTCCCTGTTCCATCTCCTTTGTGCATAACAATGACTACTTTGGCTAGTTCATCATGTCTTTCGGTTGATATCATCTACACATTCTGATTCAAATTCGAGTTATGGTTTCCTTTGGCCTTCCACTTTGCAACTAGTTGGGGACAATCTTCTGTTGAGTGATCCAATGCTCTGCAATATGTGCTTGCCATACATGGATTCTGGCAGTTGCGGGCCAAGTGTCCAAGTTGATTATAGTTATAACATATAATCGGTCCTCTTCCTCTTCTTCCAAAATTCCCTCTACCACGTCCTCGACCAAAGTTTCCTCTATTCCCTTGATTGAAACCTCTTTGATTGTTGTATTGCAGACCCCCCACTTATGCTGCAACATTTTCTTCCTAGATCCTATACATATCATATGTGCGCTGCCTCATTAATTTGAACACGCGACAATACTTCTCCTTATGTCCTACTGATTTGCAAAAATTGCAAAAGAAGTTCTTTAGCATACTCTTGTACTTTTGTAGTAGTGGACACTCAGTTGGGTGATGGCCCCATTTCTTACATATCTCATAGTATCCTCCTCCTGGCAATGGATTCGGTACTCCCGTATCCAAATATTGCACAAATGTTGGACATTCATCCTTGTGATGGCCTTCGGTCCTACATTCCGTAGACCATACTTGCTCACATTTCTCCTTTCCCTTTATTAGTTCTACCAATTGAATTGTCAATGCAACCTACTGCCTCTGAACTTGCACCATTCCTCCATTATCTCCCACCGGAGATGACTCTAGTTTCATTGCAATATCTATTGCATCAGGCTACGACGCAACCTTATGTTGGATCAATGGCCTGCAAATGTATGGTAGAAGCCCTGCAATAAACCATTCTTGGTGTTGTTGATCTAGGATCTGGAAATTTAATCTACCCATCACATCCTTAAATCTTTAGTTGTAATCCCATACAGACTTTGTTTGTACTTGTTTGATCTCCTTCAATTTTGTGATGTGTTGTGACTTCAACTTTGGCTTCTTGAAATCCTTCAGTAGTGCTTTCTTAATCTTTGCCAACATCTTGGCATGTCCTATAGGCATGGTGATTTGTAGCTTCATATACCATACTATCTCACGACCTCTAAATGTGGTCGCTAACTACATAATCTTCACTACTTCATCATGTATGTTATTTCCAGCCTAAAGCGTCTCACAAACAAACAAGTGTTGTTTTGGGTCCTTTGACCCAATTCCTTGGAACTTTGGTAGCCTAAGAGTATTATCCACCCCAACCATGTTATTCAATGCAGTCCCTCCTCTTGGTGATGTTGGATGACTCTGATTCTGACTCTGAGCACTAATTCCACTATTTTGATTGTTACTACTCGGTCCTCCTTGGCTAAATACAATTGCTTTTGAAAAATGTTCAAATGTTACTTTTGATTGTGGTGACGTACACAGGGTCATGGATTTGACACAGGATCCTGTCTGAGTAGGACTTGCTAGCTCTTCCATTATTGAAATGGACTGGAACTTTTCTTCTTCTCCCCCTAGGTATGGTACCTCCATGATTTAGACTAATGTGAAAGGTTCTCTCCTCTTTGGATCGTTGCATGACTCTCTTCTCTCATCCTCAGCCTTTTTCCTCTTGCACATAAAAATTTGAGTGAATAAAATTTTCTCGATAAGTGATCTAGCGTACCTTTTCTTCGTACAAAGTTTTCAAAAATTCCCATAGCATGCCCGAAAAGAGTGGATTTTTCTCTATTTCAGCATTTCCACTCCACACCCCTTTGAATTTTGCTAGAGGCCCAAACGGGTATCTTCATGCCTGCTTTTTGATCTATCTATAAAAATTTCAGCTTTATCTGGGCCCTGGTTACCGAGCACGACCCACACTTTCAAAAGTCTCTATTTCACAGTTTTTAGAAAATGGAAGTAAAATTAGCTAATGGCCCTCACTAGAATTCTTGTATCCCTCGTCCTCATGGACATACACCTTCAATTTCATCCAAAATTGAGTTGAACTTCTCTTGTTATTCCCAAAATATGTTTTGGGCTCTGGACTTTTTTTTGTAGTTTATCAGTTTTCACCTTCCCTTTTCCTCGTCCTTTTTCCTCTTCTCTCTTTCTCTTCTTTTCTTCTTTATTTTCTTTCTCTCCTCCTATTCTTCTCTCTTTATCTTCTTTCTTTTATTTCTTTCTTCCTCTTATCATGGATCAATATCCTTCTCATTTGAAAACATTTCAACACCAAACACTCATTGTCCTCTGACGTATCAACGTAGATTCCTTTTCATCACCTATACATGTTGTATCAATGACTTATCCTCTTTATCGTCAATGTATTGGCGTCAGGATGTCTTCTTCTCACCATCATATCAGTGCCAAAAGCACATCCTTCACCAGGGTATTGGCAACAAAATGTCTTTTACTCGCCGACATACTGACACCAAAAGCACATTCTTCATTGGTTTATTGACAATAAAAACTTTTCTTTCAACGGTTTATCATCAATGAGAACCTGTCTTTTTCACCAACGTATCGACAATGAAAAATTATCTTTCATCGGCGTTTCATTGACGAAATTGTATCTTTGTCGACATTTCAGCAATGAAACTCTATCTTCCACCAATGACTTGTCTTCCTTTCATCGTAAATTTAATTTATTTCCCCGCTAGTGTATCAATGAAGATATTCATTCTTCATCGTTACACATTGTATTGGTGACGAAAACTTATTTTCCACTTAAACTTATTTTCCTCATTTTGGTGATTTCTGAAGTTCTTCACTCACTAATGTATTAACAAAGATCATGATTCTTCATTGATACAAACTATATCAGTGGCTCCGACATTTTCAACACTTAGTCAATTTTTTGCGATTTTTCGGGCTCATGACTGTCGCGGTTGTCGCAAAAATTGCTAACTCGGTCCTCTGAGCCAAATTTAACCACTTAGGGTCCAAATCAACCCCCATATAACAACAATAACATACGAAATTTTGAGTTTAATCTTTCACCCCAAATTCACATGGCTGGGAAAGACATATTTTTACCAAAATCTACACACATATTTGAGTTTTTCCTGTTGTACCAGACCCGTACAAGCATGGTGTTGTAACCATAGGTCTGATACCACCCCGTCGTTCCCCACTACCTAACCCATACATTTTTTTTCTAATACCATGATATAAATGCATCTACATCATTTCTAAAACATGAATACACCAACTTATACTCATGCACAACGACATATATTTGCTTAAAAATCAGATTTCATACAYGATAATAAAAACCCATGAATTAAATTGATAAAACATAGAWAAAATCACTTATCTTTTAAAAAMAAATGAGCAATTGACTGCAGGGGGTGGACGTTCCTCCCAACCGTAGATTCACTTCTCCAAATATCAACAACAAATCACCCACAAGTTGGGGATACTATTCCACAAAAGAGGGTGTCTCTCTCATAGCCCAATTCACTCCCATGACTAACTAGTTTTCTAACAACTATCCCAATCCTCCATCTCTCTTCCCCTCAACCTATGCAACCAAAGGAATCGATTTCTCCCTTCACTGCATAAAGTCCCTCAAGCCTTCCCACTTACCTCCAAGGATCCAACACCAAGTTGGATAGAAATATCTAATTATGGGGACTCTAGGGATTCTAGTTGCCCTAAGAAACTAACAGAACAACCCGTTGTTCAAGGGAAAATATCTCACACAGAAATATCCCTCTCTACAGGCATAACAACCTGCTTCTTTATGCAACAAGGGATCCAATAAGCTGTCCACGATACCTATTATGGCTGCCTTCAAGCTCCACTACTCTCCACTCCCTTGTTGCTCCAAAAATTCACGCAAAAACTGCCTACAATGGTCAATCAAATTTCTCTTTTACCAATGAGAGTTGACTCATATTCCCCAAGGTTGATTGTACTTGGCCCCCTTTCTCTCATAAATATGGGATGTGAATTTTCCCACCAACCCCTCTTACAAGTGTTTAATGATTGGGCTCTCATACACTCAAAAGGAAAGTAGAAGGTTCACTCAAGGTAATAATTTTAGGAAAGTGGGTTAGAACTAATACCCATGAATAATCCACCCCTCTTGGACCCCCTTTTTAGAAATTCCTAGACATTCCCCACTCTTGTGGAAACTTAGCCCCCAATTTATGTTTTTGTATCCACCTGCAGCCATAGTTACATTTATATTATTATTACGATCATATACAATGTTTACAATTACATATTCAGGCCCGCAATCATACATCGTATTTAATTACACGTTGCTAAAATAGGGACATACATAGGGCCTTTGATTCGATGAAAAGAAAAGCATTGTAGCATCCTCCTCTGATTGTTGGGGCCTCTAGCAACATGGTGCTATGTATTACCTCCATGTTTCCCTAAGTCAATACAATGAGCACTGATGTTGAAGTTGAAGCTTTTGCACTACAACAAAGTGGGACCATGTGATCGTCATTACTGTAACTACACTAATCAATCCAATAGAAGGTTGTAGGTGAGAAAGGATAGGCACGGCAGGTCCTGTCAAAATCTTATTTCCAAACCCTACAGTTGTGGGTGCTGTTATAGGCCCCATCGCACCCCACTCTCATGATTCCACCAATTTTCATACTTGTTCAAAGAGCCACAAAGGAGTCGAACTCTAACAATTTGATTGGTGCTTGAAGGGATCGAACCGAGAGGAGGAGGTGAACTTTCTTATAAATACCTACTTCATTGACTTATCCCAAGAGGAGGAATATCTTGAAGAATCATATACATGGGCCATTATTGAAGAAGTATTGGCTTATACCTTTACTCTCTCATCATGACTGAAGGATTTTAAGTCAACAAGGATCCTAGTTGAACCCATAGGAAATACCATTGTACTACAGAAACCAAGATGACTATAAAGGAGGTTGAGGACTTGGTGGCCTCATTGGGAAAGAAGTTGGGTGGGATATGATAATGGGTGAGGCCAAGGAAGAAGAAGTGATGGATGAATATTTGCATCTCCACCTAGAGACAGACACTAGGAAGAATTTGACACCCTTGGAATTAGGTCCACCCATACACTAACAATTGGTCGATGGGGTGTATAACCCTCTTGTAACACTAGGTTTAAA
>JASDQU011104375.1:19479-29973 GCA_032191745.1 Picea mariana | reverse complement strand
CTAACCATGGGGGAACTAGGGGAGGATGGTCCTAGTGAAGGGGGTGAAGATTTGGAACTAGGTGCACCAATACCCCTCAACAAGGAGAGAGGTTCCAACTCATATGAACCATAACATATGGATAGGTTAGGGAGGGGAACCCTATTTCATCGAATGGAGACGAGATCGTGCTTAATGGGGAACTTAGTTCGAAGGCCTTTTAGCCTATGAGATTGTCTCTTGGTAGGAGCTATGGTGTCCTAAGGCAAGTTTTAGGTTGGTTGGTGTGTTGATGTGGTTTTGAAACTGGCTAGATATTGAAAGTAAATTGATGAAGTAAAAAAAAATGTTGAAAAATAAACAATTTTGAAAAGTAAGTGTCAGAAATAAACTCCTTCTTATGCAAGAAACCTAATCAAAGTACTAAGTGTTAACTTTTCTTTTGAAAAACTATAAAATGTTGCATGAAAATTCATAAATCTAAGGTAGAAAACTTTATTTAAAACAATGCAACTAAATTTGCAATGAAAATCCCTATTAGTAAGAAAAACTTAGGGTCTTGAATAGCCTTTTGATTTTCAATAAGGGTTGGGTATTAAAATATGAGTTGACTAAGGTTTTGTAACAACAAACTTATGAAAACCAATGGCTATAGAAAAAAACAATAAACTAAATGCAATGCAACATAGTTTGAATGTCCTACCCTATATGCTCTTTTTGTATTTTTTAAATGCACTAAAATGGTATGCAAATAAAAGAAAGAACCTAAAGGTATAAAAAAATTATTGAAAGGAAAATATACCACACGTTTGTGGAGGCAAACAAAGAGCCAAATCCTCAAAAAACCTCTTAAGGGAAATGTATTGAAACCCCCTGGGGGTTTGGTCCCCAATCCCTTGAGTCTTTTTGGGATTTTCATCCAAACAATAAACTATGGAAACTAAGGGTAATAATAGGCCTTAAAAAACACATACAACAACCTAACAAAGCACTGGAAACAAAAAAAACTTTGAAAAATTACCAATGAAGAAAAATATCTAGAATAGTGTGTTGGTGTGTGGTAGAAAAAGAGCCAAAAAGTGCCTGGGCATGTGGCAGAAAATGGCCCAAAAAGTGAATTGGGAAGTGGAAAAAAATGGACTAGAAAATGTGTTGGACAATGCAAGTGTTTCCCATCAAACTTGTGTTGGTCCTAGGGTTTGAAGTTTGGATATGTAGCCTCGACTTCAAGAGTTTCTTAAGTGGTTTCCAGTTCCTATAACTTGTGGACCCAAACATAACTTCATGGAATGTTATAAACCATTGAAAAACTCATGGAAACAAAATAAAAATGGAAGAAAAGCCCATTTACCACACGCCCACAACCAAGGATCATGAGATTGGCTCAGATCCCCAATGGAGCCACCATTCTATTGGTGTGATTTTGCAACAAAGGTGAGAAAATATACAAACCTTGTGGTTGTAGAAAAGCTACAGAAAAAAAGGGTTAGAAAACAATAAACCCTAGTTTTCTATGAAACAAGTATATTCCAAGATATTTGTTTTCCAGTAAGAGTAATATGAATACAAACAAAAATAGACATGAACAACAATAGATGCAAAGAATTAATGAAATATTATACCCAATGAACATAGCATATACAAATACACCTATGGAGAAAACATTTGAAGATAAGAATCCTCTGGTGGCCTTTCTGTGGGAGGATCCTTCTTTCCCGAGTGTGGGGATGTAGGCTATGATTCTCCTCTTTGAGGGATGAAATTGATGGTGAAATGTAGCCCAAAGTTATAAGGCAATTTCTGCAGCACTTTAGTACTTTCAATGGATGTGTATATAAAAAGTGGAAGGGACCTCTTGAATTTATAGGAAAAATAGTGGTCATATTTGATAGGGTCAAAATAGTAAAATATGAATATTTGACCAAATCAATTTTAACCATTACTTTTTAATTTTACCTTTTTTGGATAAATTAAAGAGGAAAAGGTCATAAAAGTGTTATATAACTTTAATTGAATGGAAATAACATTAGGAAAAGTGGTTTCCTAAGTTACTTTAGGGTAAAATGATGTGAAAGTGGGTGTAATCTGGGATACCTATACTATAGATGATGTATTTCGGTAATCCTAGAAATTTGGGCTAGCTGAGAAATTTTTTGGCGATAACAATAGGTATGAGTATTATCTTGTTTTTGAAGTTGATTGTCATAATTTTTTCATCATCCCACTCGCAGATGCTTGCATAAGTCCTTCATGTTTGCATTATTGAGGAGGACATTTAGAATTTTGTCGCATAGTGTATGCAGTCTATGCATCCCATGCCAGACAATGAACTAGAGCTCTTGGAAACATATACCAAGAACAAGTAGGAGCGGAAATGTGCAAAGGAATCCCAAGGGGTTGGTAAAGAACCAGAGGGTTGGTAGAAATAGGTGAAGCTAGCCACGTTGAGAAATTTTTCCAAGAAGGGAAAACAGACACAAACCATGTTCAACTAAACCTCCAGGTCTAGCTCAGTAGGGCATGTGTCTAGTTTTTCGTGACCTATTGGCATTGTTCCCATCAAAGAGGAAGACCCATATAAGATTATTGTAAAGTCTGCTAAGCATGGGATATTGACCAACAAGCTGGAGAAACAAGAAATGGACACCAATGCTCCAGGGTAGGAGCCAGGGCCTTCCCCAACACCATTTGACAACATTTTCAAGGTGCTCCAGTCCAATTTGGATGTGTAATAACTATTGCATCGGAATTCATCAAAACAATTGGGTGAGCTCTATTGTATGCTTAACATTGTTAGACCAATGGTCAACCCCATGTCCTAAGAATAGATGGTCGTAGGTAGCATCACTAGTGCTACATCACCATGCAACAACACACAAAAGAGGTTTAAGCGAATAATCCCATTAGCCTCGATAGCCTCGATAGCCTACAAAGCATCCACTAGTTCAGAGTCTTCGTCAATATCTTATGTAGAGCTAGACTTGGTCCAGGTACCTTCACATGACCTGTAAGTATTCATGGAAGAAATAATGAATGAATTGGGTGATAGGAAGCATGCACTAAGTCATTCCTATACAAATATTCAATAGAAACACACGCAGGAGATGGGTACACACCGAAAAACCCTACAAAGGCATGCACAGGAGAGATTTGCACATAAAGAAGTCCAAGAATTCCATGAAGTGGAGGTAGGTGCATACACATTGTTGATCAACGTAGTGGATGAAGTATATGCACAACTCCACAACACAACTAAAGAAACTTCAATCCTCTCGAAGTAAAGAAAAAACTCATCAAGGTGGAGGACTTTGTCCAACACCTGCAGGAACAAAACACAGGGTTTCAAGAAAAAATGAAGAGCACCCCACTGGTAGAGTAGGGGGAGTTGTAGAAACATATTGTTTCCATAGAAAATATTCTACACCAAGGAAAAGCATGAATGGAACTATTATCGAGGGTATTTGAATACAACTTATAGATTTGGACCTACCTTTAGAATGCCCTCGAATCAGCACAATTGAAGACCACATACGCATAAGTGAGGCACAGATCAACAAAAAAAAGTAGATGTTACACTCCCTTCAACATACAACACAAAAGGAGGCCATGAAAGAGATATACAACCTTCACATATCGATAGCATTTTCTCATGCCGACCAACAAAAGTTGTTATCCATTGTATTGGAAATACAAGAGCACGCCCAGTAGCACCAATATGCTCTCACAGATGCACATGCAAGGGAAACCCTAGTGATAGAGATGGGTGCATAGATCAAGACTTCAGTTGGGTCAACAACAACGACAAAGGTTGATAATTTTTTACGTGACATGAAGGAACTACTAGATATTTTTTATCAAATTTAATTCAAGTTCCAAAACTTCATCGTCGAGCTAATAAATAAATCCATCACCTCCATCACACTTTAATGAAATTCGTTGTCTCAAGGACGAGCCAAATAATAGTGTTGGGGGTCTGTTGGCACCAAGGTTTTGAAAATACTACACACGTGCCACAAGTTTTGTATCGTGAAACGCCAAGATTTAGTGCTCGTCGTCCTATTTTCTACTATGCCTACACCAACCACTTTTTCTCTAAGTGTGCCATCAATTTTATACTGCGCGCAAGGACTTGTAAATATCACATGCATATCAAATCCTTGAAGACAAACATAATGATTTTAACTATTTTTGTGACCAACTAATTTTTCATGGTCGAGGTTGTTAGTGAGTTGGCAAGTTTGTTATGATTTCCATGCTTCTGTAGATATATAAGGAATGTATGTGAACATGAAAGGGTTCACTTATTATTCAATTGAGGTTGGTTTTTCATTGAAATTGTATAGTTGTAAGTGGAGTATGAGAGAGAAAGTAGGTTGAGATATGAATCTTTGGTCTCTGGTTCAAGCTTAATGAGTCTCTGCACAAGCTATGACCCTGTCGGCACCAAGGTTTTGGAAATACATGTGCACACCAAAAGTTATGCACAATGTGCACACCATAAGTTTTTTACATCATAGTTTTGAGATTAAGCACCCATTGACCTATTTTATATTGTACCTACACCAACCATTTTTTCACATGCCAACAATTTTGTACTGTGTGCAAGGACTTGTAAATATCACATGTATATCAAATGCTCAAAGATCGATGTAGTGATTGTAACTGACCAATTGGTCATGGTCGAGGTTATTAGTGAGATGATAAGTTTGTTATGATTTCCATGCTTTTGTAGACATATAAGGAATGCATGTGAACATGTAAGGGTTCACTTCTTGTTCAATTGAGGTTGGTTGTTCATTGTAATTGCAGAGTTGTAACTGGAATATGAGAGAGAAAATAGATTGAGATATGAATCTATGGTCTTTGGTTCAAGCTTAGTGAGTCTTTGTGTAGACTGCAACCCTATTGGAACCAAAGTTTTAGCAATACCATGTGCATGCCAATATTCAACAACCGTCGACCTATTTTCTACTGTGCCTACGCCAACTAGTTTTTCATTGTGCACACCATCAGTTTTGTACTACATGCAAGGACTTGTAAAGATCACATGCATATCAAATCTTCGAAGATCAACATAACGACTGTAACCATTTTTGTAACTGATCGATTAGTCATGGTTGAGGTCGTTAGTGAGTTGGCAAGTTTGTTATGATTTACATGCTTCTATACAGATATAAGGAATGCATGCGAACATGTAAGGGTTCACTTTTTCAATTGAGGTTGGTTGCTCATTGTAATTGTAGAGTTGTAATTGGAATATGAGAGAGAAAGTAGATCGATATCTGAATCTCTAGTCTCTCATTCAATCTTAATGAGTCTTTGTGCAGGCTACAACCCTCCATGATCCGAAAAAGATCTTTTACACAACTATGGTTGAGTTGTTATGCATGTATTGATTAACCAATTAAAGAAAGAGGAAGAATATATGAGAAGATATAACAGCCAAATACACATGTGTAGATCTGAAATAAAGCATAAACAACAACAAACCATAACACAAATGTGATAACGGAGTTTGGCAATCTCGCCTACATCTTTGGGCCTTGTCTTGTGGGTTTTTCTTATTTTAGTTAGAAGATCAATAAGTACATCATGATAGTACCAAAAGGTTACAACAATGAGCTGGTAGTGTTCTACCAGATCTCATGAACCCATCAAAATTGACGGCACCCAAATCGGATCAACGAGGCTCCAAGAAATGGACCGCAAAGGTGTGATCCTCAATAGCTTCCCTGCATAACAATGGCCTTTGGCTCAACAATCTGGAAGCATAAACTTGTTCTAAACCACCATTGATATCCCCATGGCCTCAAAAATCCTCTGGTTTATATAGGTCTGGAGTGGGTAACCATCTCCCAACTTCCCCCCAAGATCTGGCCTCAAAAAGGGCCCAAGATCCCTAAAAAATGGATAAAATCCATCAAATCTGCTGAAGAAATCATAAAAAATCACTAATATATGGTCAAATAACCCACTTTTGCAATAATATTGGGCTAATCCCCCTTGGCCTGGGTGCATGCCTCCTCTGCATGGTCATATGAATCCATATGGCCAAGCACCAGCCCCCTAGGGGATGCGTGTTGGCCCTTTACCTTATTGACTCCTGGATCTCCTGCACAATTCATGTGACCAGGGTCTGAACGAACTGGCTCTAAACCTCTACGTTATCCCTTGCATATGGGTTGTATGGAGCATCCCATAGAATCAGGATCTATCCCATACAATACGTGCCAACCAACACTGTAAATGGTCATATGCCAACACACCACGCAATCGGGGGCAGATCAACTATGGGCTGTCAAGTTATAACCGCGTGCAAATATTACAATGGAGGTCATATAATTATGGTCATGGATGTATCCACCGAGGCCTGGGGCTTAGCCCCACCCCTTTCTTCGCACGTGAGTTCAGCCCATCAAACTTAAAACACAAGTTTGGAACTTTACATAACAAGCCACAATGGTGGGTGGGTGGGTTGGAAGACCCAACCCTACCAACCACTTGCCCGTACAAGAGGTCTCTGGTTCAAAACTCATAGATTTCAACCAAAATTTTTCCACAAACCATTGCCAATACCTAGGTTCCACATGGCAGCACCCTATTCGTTGATTTCTAATGCCATGTGTCCATCAGCGATTCGCCCATGTGTCAGCACCATATTCTTCCCTGTTAGCAAATGGCCACATAAGAACACATGCCATGTGTCATCGTAGGGTGTGTCACGTGTCACCCTTTCAGTGGTGACACGTGTCACCTTCCGGTTGGTCCACCTTTGCCACATGTGTCTTCCACATGTCGTACCTATGCCATGCAAGTTGTACGGCGTGCTATGTCATCTTCCCTATCAGTTGATCGTACACTGCCACATGTTGTCGACCGTACCCTGCCATGTCATTTGTGACACATGTCACCACTGCAAGGGTGACATGTGCCACTCGTTGATTGGTCCATGTACCTTTCCAAGTCAGCATCTATACACCCAGTCACCTGCCAACTATGTCTACCAAGTTAGCATCCATATGCCCAATCACCTGCCAACTGTTCCTGCCACGTCAGTTTTACGGTCGTATGGCCTATACAGTCAGCTGCCATGTGGCACTGTACGAACTGTACAGTCAGCATTGTTTTTTGCATGTTTGGAAAAATGAATAGAATACGATATCAGGAGCATACAACGTCTATTTGAGCCCGTTCAAGTTGCATTAGGTTTGTACCAACGAGGCCTACGCACACATCCGTTTTGAAGACATTCTGAGAACATTTATTTTTAGGCCTTTCTGAGTCCCATCAAGCTCCTGGATCTAAATCTAGATCACTCAATGTATCTAAATGTTTACCTATGATTAATGAATAAAGGCATGAGGATCAAGTTTATACTTCTTATCATGTACTCTATTATTAATTTATGTTGTTATATACGTTACACTATGCATTACTTATATGAATCCTGATATGAATGAATATTGTCTAATGAGCAACTCGTAGTTAAGTGTTTCATGTTTGTGTTGTTCCTTAACGTACTGCATAAAAATTCTATCTCTTTGATTCTCATGGCATCTCGGATGAGACCTTGTTTAGTCCTTGAATATTGAATATGTTGGTGCCATTGGGGTATTTKTTGGTAAATCCTTTTGAACCCTGGGTTTGAAACCCTTATCCAATGATGAGAAGACCATGTCAATTGTGGTGACATTATTGAAGGAATATGAAGATTGTTTCCCATAGAGTTTTACAAAGTTGAAGGCGTGCCAAGGGAAATGAAGATCAAATTGTATTCATATTCCTATCCAAGTAAACAATAACCATGCTACCTCAATCCTTTAGTTAAGGAAACAAGCAAGAAGGATATTGACCAAATGTTGGCAATAGGTCTTATTTTTATAGTGGATAAATCTGATTGGATTATCCTCATTGCCAGACAAAACAAGAAGGATATTGATGATACCAAAGTTTGTGTGGATTTTATAGGCCTCAACACAACCTATGTATATCATCCTTTTCCAATCCCCTTCATTAATGAGGTTTTATATCAAGTTGCAAGTTAGGAATCCTAGTCCTTTACTAATGGATTCTCAGGGTACCACTAAGTGAGGACCATAGAAGAGTGATCTTATTGTCTCTTCTTTAATAGTCATAGTAGCCTTTAGGTATTATAATCATAAATTCTTGGAAGTTTACTTTGATGATTACACTATGTATGGGTTGTTGAAATATCACATAGCTATTTTATGGATAATGTTTGTGCATTATAGGAGATCACGATCTCTTTGAAATTGAATAAGTGTGTATTTTTATCCTTTTAGCACCATGTTAAACCAATTTATATGCAACGTTGGAGTCCTTGTGGACCTTAAAAAAATTGTTGTGATCATTAACTTGCTTGTCATGACTAGTGTTCAAATGTTTCATTCCACTTTGGGTCCCACTAGTTAATACATGATGTCCATTCACAACTGTGCCTTTATTACATAACTAATGGAGAAATTGCTAAAGAAGTTGACCATTTTCAATGGATCACCAAATGTTAAACTCATTTCTATTTAATGAAGGAAATGTTGTTATGTGCTACTATTTTAGTATATATTGATGAGTATGCGGAGTTCCATGTCTATGTAAATGCCTCCAACATTTCCCTAGGCACGGTTTCAACATGACCTAGAGAAGGTGATTTGGATCACCTTGTTTATTTTTACGGTTTATTTTTCCGAGAGAAAGGTATTATATGTCGAGCACATTTATACAATGACAAGGTGTGAAGGTTTGGATATGGTGTATACCTTGTAAAATTTTGGCCATTACTTTTTGGGAGGACACTTCAAGATCTTCACAGACCACACAACACTGAAGTATTTGGTTAATAAGCCAGTTTATAAGGCACAATTTGGAAGTGGTTACCTTTGTTTTAAGAGTTTTATTTTGAGGTTAGAGTGAAGCCTGGTATGATAGATGTGGGTCCTTATCACTTGTCAAGGATTAAGTATAGTGAATTGGGTGGTGCAATAGATGTGTTGCTACTACATGCAGATTCGATTCAGGTCAATCTTATGTCTGATTACCTTGAGGAGATTTATTGTTATTAATCATAAGTACAATCATTGTAAAGTGTTATGCAACTTAGAAGAGACATTTTTTCACCATTAATGTTACAAATTATTAATCAATATTTGATCAATTGAATAAAATTGGGACTATTGGGATAATTTGATAATGGGTTATGGACCAAATTGATATCCTCTTGGAATTCCATCATGGAGTTGTGGGAGGCCATTATAGGGGTAAGGTAACAACTTGCAAGATCTTATATGTTGGCCTCTAGTGGCCTACTATATTTAAGGATGAAAAGGACTAAGTGAAGAGTTGTTATGTCTACCAGAGGATTGGAAAAATGTTAAGAAGAGATGAGTTGTCCCTACACCCAATTAGGGAACTCTAACCACTATAGAAATGAGTGGTTGACCGATTCGGACCTATCAACCCACCAAAAAGGCATTCTAGATCACAATATGTTATCACTGCAATTTATTATCTCACCATATGGGTACAAACTAAAACTACTAAAGATTGCTCCATTGATATCATAGTCTATTTCATTTTAGCATATCACTATTAGGTTTGGCTACCCCAAGAGTCTAAATAGTGATTAGGGCCACCACTTTATTAGCAGGGATGATTTTAAGAATGGAAATTTATTTTAAAATGTAGAAACCTTGGCGAATCTTACTAATCCTTCATATGCCAACTATAAATGTTTGGCGATATTTTTATAAAAAAATTCAAATTTCTAAGGATTTTATATAGTTTGTATAAAAATTTGGCGATGTTTAAGGTAAAATAATTTTATCCTATAAAATTTGGGCGAATCATTTTTAGAATAGCGAATCCTTTTTTGGGAAAAACCATGGAAAATTATCCCATGAGCGAAATTCAGCCCCTAAAATCATCCATGTTTATTAGTACCATGATCAAAACTCTTACCTACAAGTTCATGATCGAACATCATAAGAGTATACCATATCATTTGCAAGTTGATGGTATAGTGGAACCCTTCAATAAAAACTTGGAACATAGGTTGACCAAGGTATGTTTGATGAACCATGATTATTAGAATGAGAGTATTCCAAGATTCCTATGTGCTTATAAAACTACTACTAAAAAAATGTCTAAGAAAACTCCCTTTCAGTTTATGTGTGGACAAGAGGTCATGATGCCAACATAATTTATAGTTCCTAGTTCACTTTTTGCACAAACTACTCATATATTTGAGTAAGAGTTAATTGTAGAATGACTAACCAAATAGATGCAACTAGGGGAAGCCATATTTTTAGTTTATTTCCACCAAGTAGTTGAAAAAGATAAGTAGTGGGTATGGCATGATCGACACATCAATACCAAAACCTTTGTTAAGGGCATTATGGTCTTACTTTATGACAACATGTATCTCAAGCACCTCGGTGAACTACCAATGCACTAGTTGGGTCCATTCTTGGTCACACACATCAGATACTTCAATGTTCA
>JASDQU011104372.1:45332-55445 GCA_032191745.1 Picea mariana | reverse complement strand
TCATCCTTAGTGCATGTCCCCAACGAGGTTAGGGTATAGAGATTTGTGTAACATCCCTAGCCACCCATGGTCAGGCCACGCTATGCCAAAGAACACTTACATTCTCTCTGCAGAACATACTGTAACATACCCAGCTTCTATTATGAGCTATGCCACATAAAATTTTCTAATTGCATGCATTTAAGACATACACACACCACACTCTTGCGGAAGCTTTATATATAAAATGTAACAAAAAAATACGTTATGTAAATGCACAGATTCACACTGAAATAGAAGTAAACATATACATGCAGCATATACAGGCTATACCCATAAAAATAAACACAGTTATAACCACACATATGATAACCCATAAAAATCTACACATAAATAACAATGCAGCATGTAAATTTATCACACAGTTGACAATTATCTTGGTAAGAATGTCAACAACTGCGTGGAGACCTTCCACGAACCTCCGAGCCTTAGACCACACTATTCATCACTCTCAACAGTGAGTCACCCCTGAGCTGGGACTAAACTCCACTCGTGTAAAGGGTTCCTAACCAAGCTAATGGCTCATGGAAAACAGGAAAGACTCCATCACAAGTGCCTACTCAAACTAATAGCCTACAGTCTCTCATTCCCCACATGCCTATCCCACCCAAGGAAGTGTTCCCCTTCTCTGCTCAACAGTCCATCGGCTTCCCCACTTCCCTTCCAGGGCTTCAGCAACAGGCCGGATAGGAAGTCTCAAAGCCCTGCAGCTGCAGTTTAGCACCTTTAGGAAATGAATTCCCAACAAATATCTCACTTAGAGAATTTCTCACGGGCCTGACAACCTGCCTCTTCAATATCCCACGGGACTGACAGCCCGCTTCTTCAATCCCGCTCCCCAGCTAACCAGGTACACCAACACAAAATGGCTATGGATACAGGTTCAGATACAGTGAAATGAATGTCTGAAGATAACTGATTGTGTGAGTGAAAATGGTCATGGCACCATGGTTGAATGATGGAAGGAATCCTGGAAAATATGATGGTCTGAATGATGGGGGAGATGTCAAAATGAGGTAAGTCCCAACAATATGTATGCATGTTTCCAACTTGACACTTGTCATGTTGGGAGCTACTTTGGCCCACTTGTCCCCAACTTTAGAACTTAGGATAAAATATTTATCCATACTTTATGTTTTAAGAAATATTAATATAATATTCCTTTTTGGCTCAAGCTCCCTAGATTATCCCCTTTCTTCAACTTATCCCCTCCCTTTCCCTAAATAGTGGCGTTTAGTCCCCCATCTCTTTTATTGTGGTCGGTCTACGTGCAACGATGTATTTTATATTAAACATGAGACATATACAAAATAGGCGCACTGGCCTTTAGCATCTAGGCTCTCTAGCCTTAATTCAAAACATAAGCATCCTAGCTTATAATAACTGGCTCACCATCCTATAAAACAAAACATGTATATAAAGGCTCCCTGGCCTCAACATCGTGCGCACTTAAGATGTTGCATGCGGTATCCTGGAATGTGCACACTTCCTCATTTTACTGCGCAGTACATGCGTGCACTATGCCATGAAATGTGCATACAAAAATGATATCAAAACAGCTCACCAGCTTAAGTACATTTATATTTACACTTACACTTGGGTTCGGCCTTAGGGATATTACAAGTTGGGTCTTGAGCTTGTATCTCTTGAGGACAACCACTCTTGCACAACCAAGTGATATTCCATGGTGGAAGAAAAGAGGGACGGTGAGATAGGATATCCTTTCAAATTGTTTCTCAAGGAATCCCTCACACGACAAAGGAATTAGATGATGGATCATTTTTCCCAGATCCTTCAATTGTTGTAGGAAACAATGGAGGCACCTTCAACCAACAATCACTTCGGAGGTGCGACACCTTTCAAGGTACAATTTAACTTTGATATTTATTCATTTGAAGTTCAGATAGATGATGACACTTTGGAAAAATGGTTAAATCTTCTAGAGGGTCATTTCTCTATCCACAAATTTTCCAACAGTGAAAATATGACCTTCGTGATCCTTAAGACTCTTCCCCGTGTCAGATATTAGTGGGAGACTTATTGTGAGAAACATGTCGAGGATGAGTCTATATTTTTTGGGACAGGACCCACTTCAGAAGCTTTTCTTTATACCCTCAAGGAACAATATTACTCTTTTGGAAGTTATGATCACCATAACACGAGAACCACGCTACACCAAAAGAGGGGACAAATGGTGATGGAGTTCAAAAATACTTTCCATACCTTGCACAACAAGATGGGTATCAAATACTTCGAGTGGAATTTGGTTCTGAAATACCGTTGGGCTTTGCACAGGTAGATCCAAACCGAAATGGATTTTCAGTACATCTCGTCATTGGGATGTGCTTATCGATATGTTTTCAAAATCAAGAAAAAATTAAAGCAGCAGAACAAGCGAGAGTTAGGATCTAAAAATCTGCAACATCCAAAGTATATTAAGGGTGGCCCTAACTCCCAGGACAAAGGATAGAGAAAGGATGGCCAACCTCGAGATAACCATGCCAAGCCACCAACAAAGAAGGGTAATGGGAAGTCAAAGAAGGACACTAGAAAATGGTGTGAGTTCTGAAAAATCCCTTGGCACAATACTGATGAATTTCGCTCCAAACATTTTTTGTTGGCTTAGATGAAAGCCCCAAGGTCATATGCTAACTCAAAATATGATTCAGAGCCAGAAAATGGAAGATGGATCATTGACTCCAAACCTAATGTCACCATCTCTACCACAAAAGTCCATCCAGACGAACCAAATAAACCTGAAGAAGGGGAGAGTCTTTTCCACTAACAGATGTGGGTGAATGGAACCCCACTCCATTTCCTTGTTGATAGTGGTAGCCAGAGTAAATTTATCTCATCATAGGTTGTCAAGAGGTTTAACTTGAAAACGATGTAGCATCCTCATCCATACACCATTGGTTGTCTCAGCTTGGGACGGGACATCCGTGTCAGCCAGTTATGTCGTATGCACTATGACATCAAACCCTTCAAAGATGAGGTACTGTGTGATGTTTCCCCACTTGAATTTTGTTATTTTTTTCTAGGACAACTATATATGTGGAAGCGTCATGTTGTTTATGAATCTAGGCCCCGTAGTGTCATTATTACTTTGGGAGATCAACTCTATAGGGTACTGGAGGTAGTCCCAAATACTGCAGTCTCTTTGATCTCTGCGAAACAGTACAGAAAGGTGGTTTCTCAGACCGAGAGATTTGTCCTATGTATGGTTCAATCATAAGGTGAATGGAAGGTCACTGCAACTGCCAAAACCTCTTCACGAGTCATCTCTTCCCAAAAACAACAGGTGGGCAGAATAGTTGAGGAGTACAAAGACATATTTGCCTCACCAACTAGTGTGCTTGTGCACTGTCAACTAAAGTATTCAATTGATCTGACACCCGGTGCTCCTCTACCTAACGGCCTTGTATACATTTGTTATGTTATGGAGAATGAATAAATAAAATGCCATATCTGGGAGTTTATTATGAAGGGCCACATCATACCAATATCCTCACCTTGCAGGAGCCCAATTTTCTAGTACAGAAGAAGGATGGGACATGGTGACTTTGTATTAATTACATATCCCTGAACAAGATCATAGTCAAGAACTAGTACCCAATTCCTCGGATTGATGATCTTCTTGATCAGCTCAAGGGAGACAAGTTTTTCAGTAAGATTGATCTAAAGTTAGGTTACCGCCAAGTGTCGATTGAGAAAACTGATGTGTGGAAGACAACCTTCAAGTCCAAAGAAGGCCTCTTTGAGTGGTTGTTCATACCTTTTGGCTTGACTAATTCCCTAACCACATTCATGCAGATGATGGATGATATATTACGTCCATTCACAAACTCCTTTGTGGTTGCATATTTGGATGGCATCCTCATCTTCAGCAAGACTTGGGAGGAACATTTGGAGCATATTCAGCAGGTATTAGTGATCTGGATTATTTTCAAAACGAAATGAAAGAAGATATATTACAATGAAATACACATAAAATTTGACAAAAACAGAGAAATACAACAATACATGATTTCTATTAATGAAACAAATGTACAAAGACTGTAAAAATACATAGTGCAAGACTCGCTAGAATAAGGGAAGGTTTATCTCTGATAAGATATGTGATAGCCACGCTCATTCGCAAGAAGATAATTACAATTAGGATTTGAAGGCCTTTTTATGATAAACATGAATTCCAAAACCCTAGACATACAAAATCCCAACCCTAGGAGATGAAGCATCAAAATTCATGTGGGCCCCATTGGGGTAAGTTAGTACATTAACTTCCTGAGGTCGTAAATTTTGCATACGATCTCTGTTTTAGGCGTGTGTTAGCCCATTGGAAAGGTATTTTCGATAACTATGCATTATATCATCAAATTATGACTTTTTCTCTAGTTTGATTGTGCCAATATAAGAAAACATTGTTTAGATCCCCAAAATGTCCCTCGAAGTACAAAAAGATGTACTAACATGAAAACTTCCAAAATAAGCCAGTTGGAATAGGTGGGAGGCCAACAATATCCACCGAGATGTTGTGTATGGTTTCAGGACATCCCTGTAAGTATAGAACCCACAACTACAAATAAATTTCCCCATTATAGAGAAACATGTTGAACTGAAAACTATCAAGATGAGCCAGTTGGAATTTGGAACAGGTGGGTGGCCACCAATATCCACCTGGATCAATCCTCCCCCCTAGGAAGCAATGGTATCCATTGCATTGAGTGCCCATAAAGGAGGGGAAATCATTTTCTGAATCTGAAACTTGGTGAGTTGTGTGCCTTGTTGGAGAAGTTGTGTTGCTTGGTCTTTGGAAGGCTGTCACGAACCTATTGCTAGCGGGGTTGAATATTTTCCACCAACCTGTTGTCTATGGGTTTGATGGGGTATTGTGTAGGCACCATTGTAGGTGAAGAAACAATATTTTCTTTCTCTTCTGTGGTCTACTTCTATTGGATAGAAGGTGTTGAGTTTGCAGTGGTTGTGATGGTCTTTTGTGCATCCTCTGAACAGATTTTGAAGAGGATGAATTTTGCAGTATGAGAGATTACCTTGCGACAATGTTTTGGTGGAAAAGTAGTCGAAACTACCTCTCTTATCCTATAGAGATGACCCCCCAAAGTAATAATGACACTACGGGGTCGAGACTCATAAATAGCATGATGTTTCCACATATATGGTTGGTCCAAAACAACATCACAGACATCAAGAGGGACAACATCACACACTACCACAACCTTGAAGGGTTGGTTTTCATAGGATAGGTGGCACTATTAGTTGACACAGAGATCTTGTCCCTGGTGAAGCCACCCGATGTTGTATGGATGCAAGTATGGTGTTGTCGACAACCCCAACTGTTTGATGACCTTAGTTGAGATGATTTCCTTCTAGATACCACTATCAACAATGAAATGCAATGGGGTACCCTTCGCCCACATCTATGAATGGAAGAGGCACTACCCCTCTTCGAGATCTACTGGTTCTTCTGGTTGAACTATTGCGGTCGCGACAGTAGAAGTAGGGTCTGTGTCAATGATCTGTTTGTTTTCAATATTTTCTGGATCATACTCTAAATCAAGGTTCAGCTCCTTGTCTTCGACCTAGGCCACCAATGACTGTTTCAAGTGACATTCATCGGTGTTGTGCCAGGGAATTTTGTGGAAATTGTACCACTTCCTAGTTTCATTATTTGTCTTTATTTTACCCTTATTTTCATGTGTCTTGGATTGATTGTTGAAAGAATATTGGTTAGGGTCGTCTTTACCATGCTTTGGTTGTTGCGTATTTGTAGACTGGAACTCCCATTTGTTATGGTGCCTAAATTTATCGTGCCTAAATTTATGCTTTGTTTTGACAGCATATTGATAGGCAAGTCCTAATTATGATATGTTTAGGAAATCAATTTTGGTTTGGATGTAACTATGCAAAGCCTCACGGTATTTCAAAACCAGATGTTGTTCGGAGTCTTTGATACCCATCTTTGTGTGCAAGGTATGGAAAGTATTTGTGAACTCTGGAATTGTTTGTCTCTTCTCTTACTGCAGTGTGGTCCATCTCATGTATTGGTATTCATATTTATCAACAAGGTGTTATTTGTTCTTGATCACATCCAAAAAAAAATCCCAAGTGTGCTCGACCCCATATATTCTAGATTCCTCTATGGAACTTTGCTCCCAGTAAGTTTCCCACCAATGTTTGACATGGGGGAGAGCCTTGAGAAGTGCGAAGGTGATCGTTTCCCTGTCAGAAAAATTAAGAATAGAGAAATAACCTTCTCGCAGATTCATACATTTTTCTAAGGTATCTGCATCTATCTGACCTTTAAATACTAGAATATCAAAATTAACTTGTACCTTGAAGGGAGAGATTCCTCCAAAGTGGTTGCTTGATGAATATGCGTAGCGCATGTTGTTATTGGCAAGCATTGAATGATGTGGGACAAATTATCCATCATTTCGTCCCTTTGTTGCGTGAGAGCTTTCTCAAGCAACAGGTTAATAGAATCTTTTGCTCATTTGTTTTTCTTGGACATGTGAGAGCAATTGTCCTCAATAGAGACAAGCTCAAGAACCAATTTGCTATACTCATACCTCATCGGAGACATGCACTGAAAAACGATCAAGAGTAGCCTGCTCTAATACCACTGATCTGGATTATTTTCATAACAAAATGAAATCAGAGATATTACAATGAAATACACATAAAAATGGCCATAAATAGAGAAATGCAACAATACATGATTTCTATTAATGAAAGAAATGTATAGATACTATAAAAATACAGAGTGCAAGACTTGCTAGAATGGTGGCAGCTTTATCTCTGAGAAGAGATGCGACGTCTACGCTCATTTGCATGAAGATGATTACAATGATGCTCTGGAGGCGTTTTTATGATAAACATCAATGTCAAAACCCTATACATCCAAAAAACTAACCCTAGGAGATGAAGCACCAAAATTCATGTGGGCCCCATTGGGGTAAGTTAGTACATTAACTTTCTGGGGTCGTAAATTTTTCATACAATCTCCATTTTAGGTGTGTTATAGCTCGTTGGAAATGTCTTTTTGAGAACTATGCATTATGTCATCAAAATCTGACCCTGTCTATAGTTTTACTGTGGAAAGCCAAGAAAACACTTTTTAGAGCCCCAAAACGGCCCTGGAAGTACAAAACGATGTACTGACATGAAAACTTCTAAAATAATCCAGTTGTAATAGGTGGGAAGCCACCAATATCCATCTAGATGTTGTGTAGGGATTCAGAACAGCCTCGTGAGTACATAACCGACAATTACAATTAAATTTCCCCATTAAAGAGAAATGTGTTGAACTGAAAACTTTAACGATGAGCCAGTTGGAATTTGGAATAGATGGGTGGCCGTCAATATCCACCTGGATCAATCCTCACCCCTTAGGAAGCAATGGTCTCCATTGCTTTGAGTGTCTGGGGAAGAGGGGAAAGCATTTTCTAAATTTGAATATTGGTGAGTTGCGTGCCTTATTGGAGAAGTTGCATTGCTTGGTCTATGGAAGGATTTCATGAACCTGTTGTTGGTGGTGTTGACTCTGTTCCACCAACCTGTTGTCTGTGGGCTTGATAGGGCTTTGTGTAGGCACCATTGTAGTTGAAGAAACAATATCTACGTTCTCTTCTGCAATCTTCTTCTGTTGTATAGAAGGTGTTGAGGCTGTAGTAGTTGTAGTGGCCTTCTGTGCATCCTTTGAACAGACTATGAAGAGGATGAATTTTTTAGTAAGAGATATTACCTTGTGGCACTGTTTTGGTGGAACAATAGTCAAAACTACCTCTGGTATCCTATAGATCTGACCTACCAGATTAATAATGACACTACGAGGTCGAGACTCATAAACAGCATGGTGTTTCCATATATATGGTTGTCCCAAAACAACATCACAAACATCAAGAGGGGAAATATCACACACTACCTCATCCTTGAAGGGCTACATTCCATAGGACAGGTGAGACTATTGGCTAACACGGAGATCTCGTCCCTAGTGAAACCACCTGATGTTGTATGGTTGTGGGTTGGTGTTGTCGACAACCCCAACTGTTTGATGACCTATTCTGGGATGAGTTTCTTCTGAATACTACTATCAACAATGAGATGAAATGGGGTCCCCTTCACCCACATTTTTGAATGGAAGAGGCACTCCCCCTCTTCAGGATATACAGGTTCTTATGGTTGTTTTTTTGCAGTCATGACAATAGTAGTAGGGTCTGTGTCGATGATCTGTTTGTTTTCGATATTCTCTATATCATATTCTGAATCAAGGTTTGGCTCCTTGTATTTGACCTCGCCCACCAATAATTGTTTCGAGAGACATTCATCGATGTTGTGCCAAGGGATTCTGTGGAAGTTGCACCACTTCCCAGTGTCATTTTTCACCATTAATTTACCCTTCTTTTCCTATGTCTTGGAATGGTTTTTTGAAGGTTGTTGGTTAGGGTCGTGTTTACCATGCTTTGGTTGTTTTGAATTTGCAGACCCAAACTCCCATTTGTTATGGTGCCTAAAGTTCTACTCGATTTTGCCAACATATCGATAGGTAGCTCCCAATGATTAGATGTTTAGGAAATCCATTTCAGTTTGTATATACCTATGCATAGCCCCATGGTATTTCAGAACCAGATGTCACTTGGATTCTTTGATACTCAGGGTGGTGCACAAGGTATGGAAAGTATTTTTGAACTATGGCATTGTTTGGCTCTTCTCTTACTGCAGTGTGGTCCATCTCATGTACTGGTCTTCATATTTATCAAAAGGGTAGTATTGTTCCTTGACCTCATCCACAAGGGAAATTTTCTCCCAATAAGTTTCCCACCAATGTTTGACATGGGGGAGAGCCTTGACGAGTTTGAAGGTGATATTTTCATTGTCAGAAAGATTGTGAACAGAGAAATAACCTTCTAGAAGATTCAACCATTTTTCTAAGGCATATGCATCTATCTGACCTTCAAATACAGGAATATCAAAATTAACTTGTACCTTGAAGGGAGAGGTTCCTCCAAAGTGGTCGCTTGATGAAGATGCATCTGTTGCTATTGGCAGGCGTTGAAGGATGTGGGAAAAATTATCCATCATTTCATCCCTCTATCGCGCGAGAGATTTCTCAAGCAACATGTTAATAGAATCTTATACTCCATCATTTTTCATTTATGTCGCCACAGAGGGTTTCTTGCACATGCGAGAGATATTGTCATCAAAAGAGACAAGCTCAAGACCCAACTTTATGTACTCGGACCTCATCGGGGACATGCACTAAAAAACGATCAAGAGCAGTCTGCTCTGATACCACTGATCTAGATTATTTTCAAAAGGAAATGAAAGAAAATATATTACAATGAAATACACATAAAAATTGCCAGAAACAGAGAAATACAACAATACATGATTTCTATTAATGAAATAAATGGACAGATGCTGTAAAAATATAGAGTGCAAAACTCGCTAGAATGGGGGCAGCTTTATCTCTGAGAAAAGAGGTGATTCCTACACTCATTCACAATAAGATTATTACAATGAGGCTTTGAAGGTATTTTTATGATAAACATGAATGCCAAAACCCTAGACATCCAAAAACCTAACCCTAGGAGATGAAGCACCAAAATTCATGTGGGCCCCGTTGGGGTAAGTTAGTACATTAACTTTTTGGGCTCGTAAATTTTGCATACAATCTTCGTTTTAGGCGTGTGATAGCCCGTTGGAAAAAAAAAATCGAGAAATATGCATTATGTCATCAAACTCTAACTACATTTATAGTTTGACTATGGAAAGCCAATAAAACACTATTTAGAGCCTCAAAATGTCCCTGGAAGTACAGAAAGATGTACTGACATGAAAACTTCCAAAATAAGTTAGTTGGGATAGGTGGGAAACCACCAATATCCACCTGGATGTTGCATAGGGCTTCAGGATAGCCTCGTAAGTACAGAACCCACAATTACAAAGAAATGTCCCCATTACAAAGAAACATGTTGAAATGAAAACTGACAAGATGAGCCAGCTGGAATTTGGAACAAGTGGGTGGCCACCAATATCCACCTGGATTAATCC
>JASDQU011104372.1:30054-44996 GCA_032191745.1 Picea mariana | reverse complement strand
ACTAGATAGAAGGTTTTGAGGATGCAGTGGTTGTAGTGGCCTTTTGTGCATCCTTTGAACAGACTATGAAGAGGATGAATTTTTCAGTATGAGTGATTATCTCGTGGCATTTTTTTTGTCGAACAGTAGTCGGAACTACCTCTGGTATCCTATAGAGTTGACCCCCGAGAGTAATAATGACACTACAAGGTCGAGATTCATAAAAAAAATAATGTTTCCACATTTATGGTTGTCCAAAAAAAACATCACATACATCAAGAGGGGAAACATCACACACTACCTCATCCTTGAAGGGAGGAATTCCATGGGATAGGCATCATTGTTGGCTGAGACAGAGATCTCTACCCTGGTGAAGCCATCTGATGTTGTATGGATGCGGTTGTCATGTTGTTGACAACCCGAAATGTTTGATGACCTTAGATGAGATGAGGTTCTTCTAGCTATCGCTATCAACAATGAATTGCAATAGGGTCCCCTTCACCCACATCTGTGAATGGAAGATGTGCTCCCCTTCTTCAAGATCTAATGGTTCTTCTGGTTGAATCGTTGTGGTCATGACAATAGTAGTAGGGTCTGCGTTGATGATCTGTCTATTTTCAATATTTTCTGGATCAGATTCTGAATCAGGGTTCGGATCCTTGTCTTTGACCTCGGCCACCAATGACTATTTCGAGCGACATTCATCAGTGTTGTGCCAGGGGATTTTGTGGAAGTCACAGCACTTGCCAATTCCATTCTTTGTATTTCCTTTACCCTTATTTTCTAGTGTTTTGGACTAGTTTTCAAAAGGCTTTTGGTTAGGGTTGTGTTTACCATGCTTTGGTTGTTGCGGATTTTCAGACATGGACTCCCATTTGTTCTATTGCCTAAATTTCTGATCGATTGACAACATATCAATAGGAATCTCCCAATGATGAGATTTTTAGGAAATCCATTTCGGTTTGGATGTATCTATGAAAATCCCCACGATATTTCAGAACCATATGTCGCTCGAAGTCTTTGATACCCATCTTGGTGTGCAAGGAATGGAAAGTGTTTGTGAACTCCGACACTATTTGTCTCTTCTCTTGCCATAGTGTGGTCCATCTCATATATTGGTCTTCATAATTATCAACAGGGTAGTATTGTTCCTTGACCTCATCCACGAAAAAATCCCAAGTGGTCTCCGCCCCATATATTCAAGATTCATATGTGGAACTTTTCTCCCGGTAAGTTTCCCACCAATGTTTGACATGGGGGAGATCCTTGAGGAGTGTGAAGGTGATATTTTCCTTGTCGTAAAAATTATGAACGGAGAAATAACCTTCTAGCAGATTCAACCATTTTTCTAAGGCATATGCATTTATCTAATCTTCAAATACAGGAATATAAAAATTAACTTGTACCTTCAAGGAAGAGGTTCCTCCAAAGTGGTCGCATGATGAAGATGCACTTGTTTCTATCGATAGGATTTGAAGGATGTGGGAAAAATTCTCCATCATTTCATCCCTCTGTCGCGTGTGAGCTTTCTCAAGAAACAAGTTAATAGAATCTTTGGCTCTATTGTTTTTATTTTTTGTCTCCATAGAGGGTTTATTGATTGTGAGAGAGTGATTTTCCTCAATAGAGACAATCTTGATGATCTATATGGATATTAGTGGCATCCCACCTATTCCAACTGGCTCATTTTGGCAGTTTTCCAATTTGGCATTTTTTTCTTAGTTTTCGGGTCCCTAACTTAGAGGGTCATTTTGAGGCCCTAAACAAAAATTTTAGGGCTCTCCTTATTCATAATATAAATGGAGTTAGATTATAATGGAAACATGTTTAGTCCTCAAATATAACTTTCCAATGGGCTATCATTCGCCTAAAACAGAGATCATATGCAAAAGTTACGACCCCGAGAAGTTGATGTACTAACTTACCCAAATAGGGCCCACATGACTTTTGGCGCTTCATCTCCTAGAGTTAGGTTTTTGGATGTCTAGGGTTTTTGAAATTCCATTTTATTGTAAAAAGGCCTTCAGAGCCTCATTGTAATTATCTTCTTGTGAATGAGCACTTTTGTCACATCTCTTCTCAGAGATAAGCCACCACCATTCTAGCAAGCTTGTTTTCCTCTGCTTTTTACAGTTTAAGCTTATCTCCTTATTGAATAGAAACCAGTTTTAATGTATATCTATTATTTTTTGTTAATCATATTTTGATAATAATCTGTATTCATTTTGTTTTGCTCATAAAACTGGATCAGTGGTATCAGATTGGTTTTCTCCTTGTCGTTCTTAATGCATGTCCCCAACGAGGTCAAGGTACAAAGAATTGAGTCTCGAGCTTATTTCTATTGAGGACAAAATATCTCACACGCCCAAATGACCTCTCATGGTGGGAGAAAAGAAAGACGAAGAGATAGGATATCCCTTCCAAATGTTGCTCGAGGAAGCCCTCACACAACAGAGGAACGAGATGATGGATAGTTTTGCGCAAGTCCTTTGGCGGCTATCGACAGGCGATGCATCTTCCTAAAACAGAGGCGCCTCCCCCTTCAAGGTACAAATAAACTTCTATATTCCTATATTTGAAGGTTAGATAGATGTAAATTTTGTAGACAAATGGTTGAATCTGCTAGAAGGGTATTTCTCTGTCCATAACTTCTTGAATAGATAAAAGATAACTTTTGTGCTCCTCAAAGTCATTCCCCATGTCAAGGATTGATGGGAAATTTTTTGTGAGCAAAAGGAAACAGAGGAACCCTCATTATTTATAGTTGCGGTCACCTGGGAGTCCTTCAAGGATTCTATTAAGGAACAATACTACCCTTTTGGAATTTATGATGACATGTACACAAAATGGACCACACTGCAGAAGGAAAGAGACCAAGCAGTGTTCGAGTTCACAAATATCTTCCATACCTTGCGCACCAAGTTGGGTATCAAGGATTATGAGCGACATCTGGTGCTCAAGTATCGCAAAGTTCTGCATAGATACATACAAGCTAAAATGGAATTTCTGGACATCTCTTCAAAATCGAGCAGAAGCTCAAACAAAAGACATGGCACTTTGGGCCTGGGAACCCGTCACAGAAAATCTAGGAAAGGGTGGTCCCAACACACAGAACAAGGGACAAAGAAAATACGGATAGCCTTGGGACAACCATTCCAAGCCACAAGCAAAGAAGGACACCGAAAAGACAAAGAAATATACCAGGAAGTGGTGTGACTTCCATAATATCCTCTGGCATAACACTGATGATTTTCGCTCAAAGCAGTCATTGGTGGTTGAGGTGAAAGCCTCTGAATCAGATGTGGGTTTTGACTCTGAGTCAAAAATAGAGAGGGGGAGATGGATCATTGACATAGAACCCAGTGCTACTATTCCTACCACCAAGCTCCAGCCCGGTGAACCAGATGAACTAGAGGAAGGCGAGCGCCTTTTTAATTCACAGATTTGGGTGAAAGGTACCCTGTTGCAGTTCATCATTGATAGAGGTAGGAAGAAGAACCTCATCTCATTATATTTTTTCAAGTGACTCACCCCTTCGACAATGCTACACCTGCATCCCTACACCATCATATGGCTCCACCAAGGAAGCGACATCCGCGTCAGCCAACAATGTCGCTTGTCATACGGAATCAAGCCCTTCAAAGATGAGGTATTGTGTGATTTTTCCCCTCTCGAAGTTTGTAATTTTATTTTGGGACAACCATATTTATGGAAATGTCATGTTGTATATGAGTCTAAGCCTCACAATGTTATTATTACTTTGAACAAGAAATTGTACAGGATACCCAAGGAAGTCCCACCTAGTTTTATTTCTTTGATCACTTCCAAGCAATTCAAGAAGATCATCTCTCAGACAGGGAAGTTTGTATTCTTCATGATTCACTCTCAGAAGGAGCGAAAGATCACAGCCACATCCAAGGTCTTTGTGGTTGACCTGTCCACACAACAGAAGCAAGTGGATAAGGTCATGGAAGAATACTTGGATATCTTCTCCTCACCTACCAGAGTACCTTTGCACTGTCAGGTCAAGCACCCCATAAATCTGACCCCTGTCACACTGATACCCAATGAACTAGTCTACTGCCACTCTTTGTTAGAGAATGAGGAGATCAAGTGGTAGATCCAAGAACTACTCCACAAGGGGCACATCCATCCCAAATCATCACCTTGTGGAAGCCCAATCATGTTGGTATAGAAGAAATATGGAACCTAGCGACTCTGCATTGATTACCGAGCCTTGAATAAAATCACAGTCAGAAACCAGTACCCCATTCCCCAAATCGATGACCTTCTTGATCAACTCACGAGGGACAAATACTTCAATAAGATTGATCTGAAGTCTAGCTACCACCAGGTCCCGATAGAATAGACATATGTATGGAAGACCACCTTCAAGTCAAAGGAAGGTATTTTTGAATGGTTGGTCATGCCCTTTGGTTTGACAAATGCTCCAGCCACTTTCATCCTCATGAAAGTGGCNTCATGCCCTTTGGTTTGACAAATGCTCCAGCCACTTTCATGAGGATGATGGACGATATCATGTGACCATTCACCAATACTTTTGTAGTGGTTTATCTGGATGACATCCTCATTTGATAAACCACTACAAAAGTATTGGTTAATGGTCACAGGATATCGTCCATCATCCTCATTTATAGAATCTGGGTAGAACACTTGTAGCATATTCAGCAGGTTATGCAAACCCTGCAGCAGCACAAGCTATACAACAAATTGGAGAAATGCTCCTTCGGCATGGACAAGGTCCATTACTTGGGCCACATCATTGATCAGAATGGCATACATGTGGATCCAACCAAGATCCAAGTCATTTGTCACTGGCTAGCCCCAACCACACTCATTGATCTTCGAATATTCTTGGGTCTTGCAAATTTCTACCACAGGTTCATGGTAGGATTCTCCCATATTGCATGGGCCCTCAACCAAGTAACCAAGGGAGGTGGTAAGGATAAATTTGTGTGGGGTCGGTCCCAAAAAAAATCGTTCGATGATTTGAAGAAGCGCTTGTTCTCAGCCCCGGTACTTTTACTATTGGACCTGCAGCAACCCTTTGATATTGAGGCAGATGCTTCAGACTATGTTGTGGGTGTTGTTCTCACTCAGCACGTCCACCCCATGGCCTATCATAGTGATAAACTATCAGATGTTGTCTGTAAGTTCCCTACTTATGACAAAGTAATGTACTCCATAATGAAATCATGTTGCCAGTGGAGACATTACATTCTAGGGAAGGAGACAGTCATCCACATTGATCATAATCCATTGTAGTTCATGCATACATGAGGTAAATTATAGAATGACCACATCAGAAGTGGTCCAGAGACTTGCAACAATTCCACCTCAACATCAAGTATAAAACAGGAAGAACCAATCGCGTCGTTGATTACCTCAACAGACCGCCAGTCACGGCACTCACCACGGTGCTAGACTCTTGCGGCCATGAGACCTGTTGGAACACGTTTAATTTTGAAATTTTGATCTTTAGACTTTTCCTATTAGAAATAAAATTTTCACCCAAAAGGAAAAAGAAACTTAGAGATTCTCCTTTTAAATTTAAAGATAAATCCATCGCTTGTTGAAAAGGCGCTTACAATATCCATCGTCGATTAGCTACTCTAATTTTATCAAACGGTATTAATGACCTCTAAATTGTAGAAGTTGCTTGAGTTTCAAAGAAAGTCTCTAATGTCCACTTCAAATCTTCGTGCTTTGGGTGTTTCAGTAAGTCTAAACAATGAGAACTTACAAACGACGAAATGCCGAAGTACTTAAGGCTAATTCGAGGTTTAAAACATGATAAAGTAAAACATAAAAATGAGTAATAGGAGATTAAATTCTTCGTGAATTTGACCTTCGAGATATTTATACCCTAATTGTGTCCAACACCCATGAACGCTGAAGTATTAATGATATGTATTATTGGCAAAAGTTAATGATTTGAATTTTGATTAGCAGTTTTTATTTAGTGAAGAGCTTACAGATTTCTCTTGTTATGAGCAAGCTAATTTTTTGCACCAGGAAAAGTTACGGGAACCTTGACCTCAGAATCTAGTGGAATGATAAATCCGTTTGGAAGCTGGATAAACTAAGGGAAGGGGCTAAATAGACAGAAAAGAGAGCACAAACTCTCTGGTGCACTAAGTCCCCGAAGTGGAATATCTGGCGCCACGTGTCCTCTTGATTTCAACGGCGGAGATTTACTTCCAAACTTTGGGCTTCGGGAGTTCTTGCTTCACACATCCAACTTTCTTTTGAAGTGGTTATCCCCGAAGTGAGAGATATGGCGTCGCGTGTCCTTTTTATTTCAACAGTGAGGATTTACTTTGAAACTTCGGGCTTCGGGCGTTCCAAGGTGGAAGTCTCTGAAATGCTAAATCCCTGAAGTGGATGATCTCCTACCACGCGTCCTTCTCCATTGGACGGTCATGATTTATTTCGGTACTTTGAGCTTCAGGATTTTTAGCTTCTACCCTCTCACTTTCATCCAGTTTGTTTTCTCTCGAAGTCCACTGATTGCTTTCATGTGTCTATCCAAATCTAACGGTAGTAGTTTACTTCAGGACTTATGGGCTTCCCCTCTCATTTTCCTCTGGATTACTTTCTCTCGGAGTGGAGGATCTCCTACCACATGTCCTTCTCCATCAAACGATCATGATTTATTTCGGGACTTCGGGCTTCAGGAGTTTTAGCTTCTCCCCTCTCGATTTCATCCGGAGTGTTTTCTCCCAAAGTCCATCAATTATTGTTGTGTGTCCATCCAAATATAATGGTGGTAGTTTACTTCGGGACTTTGAGGCTTCCCCTCTCATTTTCCTCTGGAGTAACTTCTCCCAGAGTTGGAGATCAAGATCCATGCATTCTTCTCTATCGAACAATCATGATTTACTTTGGGACTTCAGGCTTCGATATTTTTATCTTCTCCCCTCTTTCTTTTCTCTGTAGTGTTTTCTCCCAAATTCCACCGATTGTTGTCACGTGTCCTCCTCAGATCGACGGTTGTCGTTCACTTCGGAGATCCATCTCTACATGTAGACTGCCCTTGATCTCTGAAGTGCCAAAGTACATGGCAATCATCAGTTCAGACAGGTGGTGCTCTCATCAGTCATGATACCTGGCATCTAGCTGGCACTGACACGTGTCACTTCTCTTTTCATGACACATCAGCATAGTGATGTCAAACCACCGCATCAGATCATCCTCCGAGAAGTGTTCTTATTCATCATCAAAGTAGCTCCATCTCCAAGTGTGGTTAGAATGATCCTAAAGTTGGCAAGAGGATAAACCTTATCGATGGCGCTAAAATTAGCAGGTGTGCCCAGATCACAGATCGTGACCAAATCAACGGCCACGTTTCATTACGGGGATGCAACATGCAAGAACAATAAAATTTCTAAGAGGTTCCGCAATTAAAACCATGGTATAGTAAAAGAGCTACGTGGCCTCACCAAGTGCATTGTGGGAAGAAAATCAGGTTACTTCAAACCACCCCCTCATGCCCCCGCAAAATAAAGAAACATAAAGGGACACTAGAGAAACACTCGTCCCCATGTCATCCTATTCATGATAACTTACCCTTTCTCGTAACTGTTATCCATCGCATAATGAGCCAACACCGAGCTACCTGTCACATTATAACTCCCTCCATATTTTCAACTGATATTATTTTTCCAATGAATGCATCCGAAGAATAGATAGCAGTGGAATCAGATGACAAGGACAATAAACAAATGATTATGGTGGCCTCAATGGACATGTCTGCCCAATTCAAAGAACAAAGGAAAATGAACGTGTCTGCGAGTAGATAAAGAGACAAATGAAAACGTCAGCTCAAAAAATATCATCTTGTTGTCATTTCATTGGAATTACATTTTGTTTTTAGGAGATATTGTAAGAAGTCCAATGGTTTTTGAGTTGAGACAATTTTTGTATAAATAGATAGATTTTAGATCTGAACTGGAGAGGGATTCAAGCCCAACATGGACTGCTTCTTGTCGGATGTAATAGAGAAAACTCTCTTTTTTTAGTATTAATACAAGTACAAATAGAGATTCTAATTTTCGTTCAGTTTGAGTTGTGTGTTTCTCCTGTATTTCCATATCTATGAATTTCCTTATGTAATTCCTTGATAAGTGATTGATTGCGATTTAGTATCACAACTACTATAATCACATTATATCAGCAATTCATTAAGTAAATAGTTTTTCCTCTGTATTTACTATAAGTAAAGCAAGACTTGCAAGTTGTTTGAATTACTGCATTTCATATCATGTTCAAGGGTGCGCTCTCTACTTTTCTTCCACTGCAACAAGATGAGACTCTTCTGCAATTGATGCCTTGCTTTGTTTAACAGTTTTGTAAGTTTCCCTCACACCATTTGATATTACAATTGTGACTTAGACAACGAAATATGGCCTCTATATTTACCTATTATTAATTTCATTTAAGGATCACTTCTTATATAACTAAAGGTAGAAAAAGAACTCTTTAAAACATTCTCTTCAAATTTTCTTAATGCCTGACATTACTCTTTGAGCCTTAAGTTTAATCTCAGGAACAACATATTTTTGGCGCCGTTGCCGAGAACAAAGAAACAAATTTATTTTTCCCTGGGAGAACGACAAAGTAAAAATTTAATCTTTGATGGCGAACAAATATTGAGTACATGAAAAAGGTTCATTTTTCACCTGGCGAATCCTTCGTTCGAAGACTCCACATGATTCACTGGAGACTCCATTGGTTTCAAAATGTCAATTTCTTCCGTTGCTCAGATTGTTGCAAGGTTTTCTCCTTTGGACTTTACAATTTTTTTTGGTTTTCCAAACGTTGTTCCTGATATTAAAGAATGGGGATATCATCTTCCTAGTTTTAGAAAGGATAAAAATGATAATCTTGCTCATCATTTGTTTGAATTTCATAAGCTCATGCATCAACTAGATATTCATCATGAAGATGTTTTGATGAAATTGATCATGTTTAGTCTAGGAGGGGATGCTCAACTTTGGTAGAAATCTCTACTCCCTTCCAACATTTCATCATTAAAATAATTCCATGCAGCTTTTCATAAATATTGCAAAAGAATTTATTCATCGTAGTTCCTTTTTTAAGACTGTTTCAATTTAGATTTCGTAGAACAATATTGTAAAGATAATCAGTTTGCTGATAAAAAATCAAAACATGATAGCAATTGTGGTCAATTATATGAAGAAGAATTTGCAAAAAAACAAGATATCCTTCAAACAGATCAGGAAAATTTATATGAAGAAGACTTTGAAGTAAATCAAGAAGAGGTTTCTTGCAGCAGTAAGAATGAATATGACATGATTGCTAGTAAAAATAAAGAAATCCTTACAGACCCTCCAATCCTTCAATTTGATCAAAGATAGGATGATGAATCTTCTGTTGATATAGATCCTTGTGAAGGCCAACGGCTTATTGAATACCCTAAGCAATCATCTCTTCGAAAAGATGATTTTGAGAGTTCACTTCAGCAGGAAAATTATCAATTGCACTATAAAAGAAATCAGCCTGTGTATGACAGTGATGAAGAATATTCTTGGACAAGCAATGGAGGAGATATGGAGGGGCTACTTGAGCAATTGATCTCTCCTTCCTATTTAGCAACTGATGAGTAGCATACTAGTAAGCCTCAATATGAAATTCTCGATCCAGGAAAAGAAAGGATCAATAGTGGAGAAAGTGTGGAAAGGATTTTCATGCAGCTAGGCTAGCAGGAATAGATATTACATGATCTTGAAAATTCTTTATCTTTTCATGATCCAGTGGTTGTTGTTGGAGTATTTTCTTCAAGAGGTCCAAAATGTTGTGGTGTTTTGTGTGCAACCAAGCATCAGCAGTAAGCGCAAGATACCTATCCATTCTTTGCTACAAAAAAATCATTATATTTTCATTCCTTCATTTAGTAGCAAGCAAGGTATGTTAAGCAATCTACTATTTTCATGGCTCCATTGGAAATTCCATATTACTTGATCAATGGAATTTCTCATGATTAGTTTAGGGCCAACGTATATAAATAAGTTTTCCAAATCAACATTTCATTTTAGCATTCTAGTTCAGCATTTTATTTTAGTTCAATAGTTTGGTTCTCAGTCTGGCATCCAGTATGGTGCAGTTTTTAGGCATTATGACTCCATAGCCCAGTGATGGGGTTATGATTTTAACATGCTTAATTTCAGGTCGCAGAAAAATGAAAGCATGTGGTCTATTTTTCTTGGTGTTTTGCAGAGTATATCTTTTTGAACAAGAGATGAGGCTCAAGAAAAACTCGACACTCGCCTTTTCGTCTTTTTGATTTCTCTAAAATCAGGTGATAAATAAATAATATTCTTGTTGAAAATTCAAAATAAAAATAAGGTATGAGTCCCTACTCTTCTTATAGTCCCAATAAAATTTAAATATTCTTTTTGAAAGGAATGTGAAGGGAGTTTTTCTCATGATGATATTGTCACCTGATAAAATATCAGAAAGGTATAAATATTATAGATTAATTCTGAAGCCTTCTCTGAATAAAAATCAAATAATAGATGAAAGAAAATAAGGATAAAAAGGGCTTGAAAAGAAGTTTGAAAATTAATAAACAAAATTGTGTCAGAATGAGATTATTTTGTGTCATGTCCTTTGAATCCTTGATTTGGTTATCTTTGCCTATCCCCAAGTTCTGATCCACTTCAGATTTTATTCATCATTTCTTAGTCTTCATAGAAAGAAACTAACTTACCTTGACTATGAAAACTTAAAAACATATCCTCAAAACGAGATGAGGCGAAAATATTTATGTTCCTTTGATTTTAACTGAAAGAAAGTATGTCTAGGCTAATCCTAATAACTTTATATCTTCTATCGGATTTTAAACTAACTAATTCGCTCAAGGTTGATGCCTGAAATTCAAAATCCATATAAAATCTTCCCTACATGCGAAGGTGTATTGAAAATTGGAAGAAAATTAGTCTCTGAGTATACTTAAAAATTTATGACAGACCTCCCTTTTAAAAAATTTAAGTAGATATCATCCCTTGTATGATACATAAAAATCAATTGCCCCCACTTCAAAATATTAAAATATAAGGTAGATGGTGAAAGGAAATTCATAATCTGATTGCCCCCGTCTAGTCCAAGACAAATGGTGAAAGGAAATTTGAAATTTGATTGCCCCCAATTTGTCCAAAAAGAGATGATGAAAGGAAATTCATGTAATGATTGCCCTCATCTCAGCAAAATGCAAAAGTGCTAATTGAAGTGGTGAAAGGAAATTCAATGGAAGAGGTGGATAACTTCACTAGGGTACTGAATACGATAGCTGGAAGTGAAGCAATATCTATGATATATGTATGGTTGTCATACATATCTACAAAATATACTCTGACATCTAATTCTCTTTCTGATAATATTTACATTCTGGACCAACGAGGGATTCTCTAAATACAATTGTTACATCTACTTAACCTTGATGCAAACAAAGTTGGTCAAGGTCTGATATTTCAGTTAAAGTCATTTTGATTATCTTGAACAGATCCGAACTCAGTTTCAAGAAAGGGAATGTTTAAATAGCCTAACTTGGGATCGATAGTTGGTGATGTTTTGAAGGTTTTATGAGATTTGGTTGAAGTTCAATTTTTCTCTGTATGATCAATCCCTAAAAGTGTTTCCCATAAATGCAATAATGACTCCATTTGCCCAATAAAGGCACTTGGTCTATTTTTTTTTTAAGCCTCACAGGGAGTCGCAATCCCTAGATGGACCCAATGTTAATTTTGAGATTTTGAGCTTTAGACTTTACCTCTTAGAAATAAAATTTTCACCCAAAAGGAAAAAGAAACTTAGAGATTCTTCTTTTAAATTTAAAGATAAATCCATCACTTGTTGAAAAGGCGCTTACGATATCCACCATCGATTAGCTACTCTAATTTTATCAAACGGTCTTAATGATCTTTGAACTGTAGAAGTTACTCAAGTTTCAAATAAAATCTCTAATGTTCACTTTGGAGCTTTGCGCTTCAGGTGTTCCAGTAAGTCTAAACAATGAGAACTCAACAACGTCGAAACGCCAAAGTACTTAAGGCTAATTCAAGGTTTAAAACATGATAAAGTAAAACATAAAAATGAGTAATAGGAGATTAACTTCTTCGTGAATATGACCTTCGGGAGATTTATGCCCTAAGTGTGTCCAACACTCATGAACACCAAAGTATTAATGATATGTATGATTGGCTAAAGTTAATGATTTGAATTGCGATTAGCAGTTTTTAATCAATGAAGAGCTTACAGATTTATCTTGTTACAGACAGGCTAATTTTTTGTGCCACGAAACGTTGCAGGGAAGCTTGACCTCAGAATCTAATGCAACGATAAATCAGTTCAGAAGTTTTATAAACTAAGGGAAGAGGCAAAATAGACAGAAAAGAGAGCACAAACACTCTGGAGCGCTAAGTCCCTGAAGTGGAATATCTGGCGTTGTGTGTCCTCTTGATTTCAATGGCGGAGATTTACTTCATAACTCCAAGATTCGAGAGTTCTCGCTTCACACATCCATCTTTCTTCTGAAGTGGTTATCCCCGAAATGAGAGATCCGGAGGCGCGTGTCCTTTTGATTTCAATGGTGGGGATTTACTTTGGAACTCTGGGATTCGGGCATTCCAAGGTGCAAGTCTCTAAAATGTTAAATCCCTGAAGTGGAGGATATCCAACCACGCATCCTTCTCCATCGGAACATCATGATTTATTTCAGGACTTTGGGATTCGGGAGTTTTAGCTTCTCCCCTCTCGATTTCATCCAGAGTGTTTTCTCTCGAAGTCCATTGATTGTTGCCGCATGTCCATCCAAATCTAATGGTGGTAGTTTACATAGGGACTTCAAGGCATCCCCTCTCATTTTCCTCCGGAGTACTTTCTCCCGAAGTGGAGGATCTCCTGCCACACGTCCTTCTCCATCGGACGGTCATGATTTATTTCGGGACTTCGGGCTTTGGGAGTTTTAACTTCTCTCCTCTCACTTTCATCCGAAGTGTTTTCTCCCGAAGTCCACTGATTACTGTTGCTTGTCCATACAAATCTAATGGTGGTAGTTTACTTCGGGACTCCGGGGCTTCCCCTCTCATTTTCCTCTGGAGTACTTTCTCTTGGAGTTGCAGATCAAGTGCCACGCATTCTTCTCCCTCAAACGGTCATGATTTACTTCAAGACTTCAGGCTTCGAGAGTTTTAGCTTCTCCCCTCTCACTTTCATCCGGAGTCTTTTCTCTCGAAGTCCACCGATTGTTTCCATGTTTCCTCCTCAAATCAACGATCATCGTTCACTTCGGAGCTCTATTTCTACATGCAGACCACCCCCGAGATCTGAAGTGCCAAAGTACGTGGAAGTCATCAGTTCAGATAGGTGGCGCTCTCATCATTCATGACACTTGGCATCTAGATGGTACTAACACGTTACACTTCTCTTTTCATGACACATCATCATAGTGATGTTGGACCACCGCATCAGATCATCCTTCAAGAAGAGTTCTTATTCAACACCAAAGTAGCGCCATCTCCAAGTGCAATTAGAATGATCCTAAAGTTGGCAGGAGGATAAACCTTAGTGGTGGCGCTAAAATTAGCAGGTGTGCCCAGATCGCAAATCGAAACCAGATCAACGGCCATGTTTCATTACGAAGACGCAACATGCTCGAACGATAAAATTCTTGAGTGGTCTCACAATTGAAACCGTGGTATAGTAAAAGAGATATGTGGCATCACTAGGTGCATTGCGAGACGAAAAGCGGGTTACTTCAAACCACCCCCTCGTGCCCCCACAAAATAGAGAAACATAAAGGGACACTGGAGCAACACTTTTCCCCACATCATCCTATTCATGATAAGTTACCCTTTCTCGTAACTGTTTGCCATCACATAACGATCCAATGACGAACTACCTGTCACATTATAACTTCCCCATATTTTCAACTGATATTCTTTATTCAGTGAATGCATCCAAAGAACATATAGCAGTGGAATCAGATGATGAGGACAGTAAACAAATGATTATGGTGGCCTCAATGGACATGTTTTCCCAATTCAAAGAACAAAGTAAAATGAATGTGGCTGCGAGGAGATGAAAGCGCCAGCTCAAACAATATCAGCTTGTTGTTGTTTCATTCGAATTACATTATGTTTTTAGGAGATATTGTAAGAAGTCCAACGATTTTTGAGTTGAGATAAATTTTGTATAAATAGATAGATTTTAGATCTGAACTGGAGAGGGATTCAATCCCAATGTGGGTTGCTTATTGCCGGATGTAATAGAGAAAACTCTCCTTTTTGAGTATTAATACAAGAGAAAACAGAGATTCTAATTTTCGTTCAGTTTGAGTTGTGTGTTTCTCCTGTATTTCAATATCTATGAATTTCCTTATGTAATTCCTTGATAAGTGATTGATTGCAATTTAGTATCAAAACTATTGTAATCACATTATATCATCAATTCTTTAAGTAAGTAGTTTTTCCTTTGTATTTCCTATAAGTAAAGCAACACCTGCAATATGTTTGAATTATTGCATTTCATATCGTGTTCAAGGGTGTGCTCTCTACTTTTATTCCACTGCAACAAGGTGAGACTCTTATGCAATTGATGTCTTTCTTTGTTTAATAGTTTTGTAATTTTCCCTCACACCATTTGATATTACAATTGTGACTCAGACAAAGAAATACAGCCTCTGTACTATCCTATTATTAGTTTAATTTAAGGATCACTTCTTTTATAACTAAAGGTAGAAAAAACACTCTTTAAAACATTCTCTTCATATTTTCCTGATGCCTTACATTACTCTTTGAGACTTAAGTGTAATCTCAGGAACAACAAGACCTCTGGATGGCCCCAACTCTATGAGACAGACCTGGACTTCGCCACCACCTACCAAATGTTGGGTGCAAACACAGTTGTCGCTAATTTCCATC
>JASDQU011104372.1:16681-29954 GCA_032191745.1 Picea mariana | reverse complement strand
GACTATGTTTTTGTGGTTGTTGATCGCTTTTCTAAGATGGTGATTATGGTCGCCTACAAGAAGAGAATCACAGCAAAGGCCACTGCCAAGGTATTATTTGAACAAGTCTAGGTAAATTTTGGAATCCCAAAAACCATTGTCTCAGATCAGGACAGTCGATTTCTCATCACATTCTGGTCGAGCCTCTAGTCACTACTAGACACCAAGCTCACCAAATCCATGGCCTTCCACCCCCAAATAGATGGCCAAACTGAGGTCGTAAATCGAATGATTATGCATATCCTTTACATTTATAATTCCAAGCACCCTTGCAAATGGGATGAGATTCTTCCCTATGTTCAGCACAACTACAACCAAGCCATGCATAGCTCAACCGGCCACAACCTCTTTCAAGTGGGGTTGGATTCCAACCATTGGGTCCCATAGATGTTGCACTACCCCTTGCGGTCACCTCGGTTGACTCATCCCCTACTCCAAATGAAGTTGTCAAAACCACTCGATTCATTGAGAGGGTCCATCACATCCACCAACAGGGTTCAAAATATCCTACACAATTCCAATGACAAGTACAAAAAGCACAATGATCAACATCGAGTGCCACATAAGTTTCAGGTGGGCGACAAATTTTGGTTGCACTTGTAGAAAGAATGCCTTGTATGACCCCATAGAAATCTTCTCCCACTCCATTATGGGTCGTAAACCATCACCAATGTTGTGGGTGATAATGCTTTTGAGCTCAACATTACTTATTTCCTTTGCCTACACCCAGTGTTCAACGTGGATCTCCTTCGACCTTATTTCCCACCATTATTGGACACCTCAGAGATAGCAGAACAGCTAACACCAACAGAGCTCAACCCTGACTACATACAACAAGAATCCAGTGATCATATTGAGGATAAATGGGTCAATGGAACTCACCAACAAAGGATCCATCTTTATCGAGTTGTCAAAGCAGGGCAGCTCCTGCACCAGAGCAAGTGGCTCACCTGGGGCCAAATTCAGCAGAAATTTCCTCATCTTATGGGGGAACTCAACCCAATGGAGACCATTGCTTCCTAAGGGGGGAGGATTGATCCATATGGATTTCAGTGGCCTCCCACCTATTCCAACTGGCTCATTTTAGTAGTTTTCCAATTTGCCAGTTTTTTCCTAGTTTTTGGGTCCCTGACTTCCAGGGTCGTTTTGAGACCCTAAACAATGATTTTAGGGATAACCACAATAAGTTTATAAATGGTCATATTTTTAAGGAAACATGTGTATTATTTGGATAGACCTTTCCAACGGGCTATCGTGCGACTAAAACAGAGATCATATGCAAAAGTTACAACCCCAGGAATTTGATGTACTAACTTACCCAAACGGGGCCCACATAACTTTTGGTACTTCATCTCCTCGGGTTAGGTTTTTGAATGTCTAGGGTTTTTGACATTCCTATTTATTGTAAAAATTCCTTCATAACCTCATTGTAATTATCTTCTTGTGAATGAGCACAGCCGTCACATCTCTTCTCAGAGATAAACCGCCACCATTCTAGCAAGCTTGTTTTTCGTTGCATTTTACAGTTTCATCTTATTTCCTTATTGAATAGAAAATGTTATACTGTATATATGTTATCTTGTGTTAAGCATATTTTGATAATAATCTGTTTTCATTTTGTTCTACTCATAAATATGGATCACTCAAGACCCAATTTTCTATACTCAGACCTCGTCGAGGACATGCATTGAAAAACGATAAAGAGAAGCCTGCTATGATACCACTGATCCAGATTATTTTTAGAACAAAATGAAAGCAGAGATATTACAGTGAAATACACATAAATTTTTCTAGAAACAGAGAAATACAACAACACATGATTTCTATTAATGAAAGAAATGTATAGATACTATAAAAATACATAGTGCAAGACTCACTAGAATGGTGGCAGCTTTATCTCTAAGAAGAGATGGGACGGCTATGCTCATTCACAAGAAGATGATTATAATGAGGCTCTGAAGGCCTTTTTATGATAAACATGAATGCTAAAAACCTATAAATCCAAAAACCTAACCCTAGGTGATCCGTCGGATCTCAACTTATGTGCATTAAAAAGTTTAATGAATGCATTTAATCAGTTTGTTGAATCCATCAAATAGCATTAATCATCAATTGAATGCTTAAAAAAACATAAATGAACAGCAAACTGAAACAGGAATGAGAAACAAAAAATGAGAACAGCAAAAGAGAGTCACAAACATAGAAGTTGTTAACGGAGTTCACCCCCTTCACTGGGCTACGTCTCCGGGTCCCTCTCCAATGGGTACCGATAAAATTAATGGCTTTAAAATGGTACAAAATGTTTCTGGAATCTCTGAACATCAACTTCAGCAACTGTAAAAAAATAGAATAGAATGTTGTACAAATCCCTCAAGACTCCTCTCTTCTGGAAATTACAATTCAGCCTTCAAAAGGCAAAGAAAGCTAAATCATAACAGAGTGTAGTCGACTTTACATACAAACAGCATCTGGACATTTTACAGCAGAACTCTCCTTCTATTCTCCATCTCTATAAAAACAAATTCAGCAGCTGTACAAACAGAATGCTGGACAGAAAGTCTTCAAGACTCCTCTCTGGAAATTACAATCTAGTCTTCAAAAGCAAATAAGCCAAATTATAACAGAGAATACAGTCGACTCTAAATACAAAAAGAAATCTGGAAACATTACAGCTAAACCTCTCCTGTGCGTACTGGTTGCAACCCTTGTTTATAAAGCAGCAAGTCGAATGTTCAAACCCGATTCTGTTGCATCTGTTCTATCCCCGCAGGATTTCCCTCACAACATAAATGATGCGTTGAATGCTAATCAAGATTGAATCTCCTGCAAATGTGGCCAGAATCGTGTTATTTAAGCGTATAGTGGGAGGATAAGCCACGAGTTCGACTCGTTTTATCATCACAGCTATTATCTTTTTCATTATCGTTACAACCATATGCTAAAACTGAACCATCCATATCCCGTCAAATCATTGCACAAAGATTATGTTTACTACGACGTTCCATATCCACAAAATGTTGCAATAGGCTGTTCATATTATCCAAATGTTCCATATCCCCAAAACGTGAGCAACAGGGCTGTACATTATCTCTGTTAGATCGTTACACATATGCCAAGACGGAATCAAATGTTATATCCGCCAAAGGAAAGCTCCACCAAATGGATAATCATTAGCCAAATGTTATATGGAACCACATTAGAACTCCGCTATATCTGTGATCCACCAAATGGAACCATGTTAATAATGGAACATATATGTTATATCCATTTACTGACTGTTGCACCGCTAGATGTGAACTCCGCCAAATAATGGATATAAATGGAACTCTGCCAAAGGCTATCAACAAATGTTATAACTTAACTTCCAGAACAAACCGCGCACGATGGGACTAACCGCCAGGACGTTGCCACAAACTGTGCACAAAACAATGACTATGCCACATGTATATCCCGCCACGCGTTTCAACTAACCATATGTTATATCATAAAATAGTCCCATGTGTTGGAACATTGCACCGATTATAACATTTATTAAGGCTAGTCTCGCACCATGCAATATGGTTAGACCATATATATAACATACGTTGAACCATTTAGCATATGAGTTAAAAACATATGTTATGTTTAGTTTGCGGGACATGTGGCTCATGCACATAGCATTCTCTATTATGATAACCATTGTACCATTTGCTTTTAATATTGGATCAGTGTAATCTTTGAAGACGAATAACCCAATGGATCATTCCTCCCCATTGGAGAGATTTTGGACCTCCAAAAGCCTAGATCATCCCACAGGTAAGTGAGGGTACAGCTTCCTCACCTTTCCAATCTCCATACATTCTGCCTTGATTAGAATCTGCATATTAGTCTCCTTGTCCATGACCAAAGGAGGCTCATACCATTTAAAATTCTTCACATATATAACTGTATGCATTGGAGATAAGCTCAAAAAATAATTTTTACGCTTCTTTTCAAAGATCTCAAAATGATCATAAACAAAATTGAGATTTTTACCTTTCAATCTTCCCTTGGTGATCTGCAACCAAACTTGATTTTCAACTTCAAATGGATGATGATTTTCATGTCTGGCTTTGCAAATTGCCTGACTCATCTCCTGATGTTCTTGCACTATCTGTTGCATTGTTTTCTTTACATCATGATGTCCACCTCTCACATCTTTTATGCCAAAAGAAAAGTTCACATGTAACTTCAACAGATAAAAAAAACAAGTCTCAAAAGGAGATTTAATGCACTGCATGTGCTGCAACTGTTCATCCCAAACCTTAGGATGTTCATCACAATAATTCTGAAGAAATTGAATAATCATCAGATTCATGCCAGATTTTGAAAAAGGCATGCTTTGCTGCAACTACACTTCATGTTGTACATCTCTAGTGAGTGATAGTTTTTCAGGTCCCTGTAACAAAGCACCATACTCGGGAACACTTTTAATGAATTCAATTCCATGTTCCAGATTAATACTTTCCAATGATTCACATTTAATCGCCATTAATGCAAACTTCCTACTAGCATTCACTATCATTTTCATTTGACTTGTAGTGACTAATGCTAGATTCGTTTTCATACAATGTGCACGAACAATGTATTCCACACCACCTTTAAAGAGATGATATTTGTTCTACTCTCTATAAAAGACTGCTTTCCGGTCATACAAATATGGAATCCCAAGTACAATTCCACAAATGTCAAGTGGCACTACATCCAGTTCTACCTCATCCATAAACTTATCAGTGATTGCAAATTTCAAAACACTTTTCTTTGTAACTTGCAATTGTGTATCATTAGTAACCCAACCAAGAGGATAGGGTTTTTCATGAGGACTAGTAACTAGATTAAGTTTCTTAACCACTTCTTCTGATATCAAATTGACTTGAGAACCACTATCAAACAATGTGTCAACTTTTGTATGATTTGTAATGACACGAACATGAAACAGTTCACTTCTTCTTTTATCACTTTGCATAGAAGTAGATACAAGATTTGTACTTGTACGTGCACATGAATTAAAACTTGAACTTGCATCAATGGAAAGAGATATACCTTTATCTTTACCTCGGATCCCTATTGTTGTGATTTTAGTCTCATCACCTAAATCAGATCCCAAATCATGAATCACTACTGCAACAACTGCTTGATTATCTTTATCTTTGTTTTTATTTCTTCCCATCCATTTAGGCTTTAATTATGGATGAAGCTTCCAGCACCTAGAAACATCATGCTCTTTCTGACAATGTGAGCATGTGGGTTTTTCACCCTCTTTCTTGATGGTAGTTGATTTCTTTCCCTTTTCTTTTCTTTTATCTTTGTTTTCAAATTTAGATGACTTCTTCATAAAAGAATCATTATCATGCTTACCCCTAGCTTCTAAATGTGTATCTTGAACACATACATCATCCAAATTACTGGGATTAAACATTAACAAAGTATGTTGCAAATAGGAATGCATGCCACCAATATATTTAAGAAGAGTTTCTTGCGTATCCAATGCAACATTCAATGCAATAGCCCTTTTCCTGAATTCATGAGTATATTCTTGAATGCTTTGTCCTTAGCTTTTCTAAAAGTTTGCCATCTCATTATTAATTGTTGCATATGACCTAAAGGATAAAATTGCTTCCTTAATACTTCAATGAATTCATTCCAAACTGAAATAATTTTACCATTCTTTCGAAGATCTTGCTGAATTTGGATCTCCCACCAAGTAAGAGCCATCCCACTCATTCTCAAAGTGGCCAATTGAATCCTGGAAGGGTCATCATTAATGCCCTGCACCCTACAATATACTTCAAGCTGCTTGACCCAATTGTCCAACTTTTCAGCATCTAAATCTCCATTATAAATTGGTAGTTCAAACTTTACATCCAATTTGAAATATGGCATATTAGAATTTGCATTATTTGAATGAGAAGTATGAGAAGAAGAGAAAGTTTGATTAGTTTCAGGAGAATCACTATCACCTCCTACTCCTTTACCCTTTTCTTCCTTCTTCACTTCTGCATCTTTGGATGAAGATTCTTCTTCTTTCTTCTTCCTTTCTGCTCACTCATCGAGTAGAATTTCCATCATGGCTTTCATGCTGATAAAAGCCTCCAAAAACTCAGTTTCGGAAACAACAGGATTTTCCCATTCTGTATGTCCTTCTTCTTCCCCTCATGGAGAAGACATGGTTGTTCTCGAAAATGTCCTCCTCGAGCCAATCTCAGGTTCACCTTCTACCAGTTCTCCTTCACCAAGTTTCGACTTGGACCTGGTAAGCATTCACAAACTTTGCACAAGCAGTTAACCTGCTCTGATACCATAATATGATCCGTCGGATCTCAACTTATGTGCATTAAAAAGTTTAATGAATGCGTTTAATCAGTTTGTTGAATCCATCAAATAGCATTAATCATCAATTGAATGCTTAAAAAAACATAAATGAACAACAAACTGAAACAAGAATGAGAAACAAAAAATGAGAACAACAAAAGAGAGTCACAAACGCAGAAGTTGTTAACGGAGTTCACCCCCTTCACTGGGCTACGTCTCCGGGTCCCTCTCCAATGGGTACCGATCCAATTAATGGCTTTAAAATGGTACAAAATGTTTCTGGAATCTCTGAACATCAACTTCAGCAACTGTAAAAAAACAGAACAGAATGTTGTACAAAGCCCTCAAGACTCCTCTATTCTAGAAATTACAATTCAGCCTTCAAAAGGCAAAGAAAGCTAAATCATAATAGAGTGCAGTCGACTTTACATACAAACAACATCTGGACATTTTACAGCAGAACTCTCCTTCTATTCTCCGTCTCTGTAAAAACAAATTCAGCAGCTGTACAAACAGAATGCTGGACAGAAAGTCTTCAAGACTCCTCTCTGGAAATTACATTCTGGTCTTCAAAAGCAAATAAGCCAAATTATAACAGAGAATACAGTCGACTCTAAATACAAACAGCAATCTAGAAACATTACAGCTAAACCTCTCTTGTGCGTACTAGTTGCAACCCTTGTTTATAAAGCAGCAGGTCAAATGTTCAAACCCGATTCTATTGCATCTTTTCTATCCCCGCAGGATTTCCATCACAACAGAAATGATGCGCTGAATGCTAATCAAGGTTGAATCTCCTGCAAATGTGGCCAGAATCATGCTATTTAAGCGTACAGTGGGAGGATAAGCCACGGGTTCGACTCATTTTATCATCGCAGTTGTTATCATTTTCATTATCGTTACAACCATATGCTAAAACTGAACCATCCATATCCCGCCAAATTGCTGCACAAACGTTATGTTTACCACGACGTTCCATATCCACAAAATGTTGCAACAGGCTGTTCATATTATCCAAACGTTCCATATCCCCGAAACGCGAGCAACAAGGCTGTACATTATCTCTAACAGAGCGTTACACATATGCCAAGATAGAATCAAATGTTATATCCGTCAAAGGAAAGCTCCGCCAAATGGATAATCATTAGCCAAATGTTATATTGAACCACATTAGAACTCTGCTATATCTGTGATCCGCCAAATGGAACCATGTTAATAATGGAACATTTATTTTATATCCATTTACTGACTGTTGCACTGCTAGATGTGAACTCCGCCAAATAATGGATATAAATGGAACTCCACCAAAGGTTATCAACAAATGTTATAACTTAACCGCCAGAACAAACTGCGCACGATGGGACTAACCGCCAGGACGTTGCCATAAACCGTGCACAAAACAATGACTATGCCACATGTATATCCCGCCACGCGTTTCAACTAACCATATGTTATATCATAAAATAGTCCCATGTGTTGGAACATTTCACCAATTATAACATTTGTTAAGGCTAGTCTCGCACCATGCAATATGGTTAGACCATATATACAACATACATTGAACCGTTTAGCATATGAGTTAAAAACATATGTTATGTTTAGTTTGCGGGACATGTGGCTCATGCACATAGCATTCTCTACTGTAATAACCATTGTACCATTTTCTTTTAATATTGGATCAGTGTAATCTTTGAAGACGAATAACCCAATGGATCACTAGGAGATGAACAGCAATAAGCCATGTGGGCCTTGTTGGGGTAAGTTAGTAGATTAACTTTTTGGGTTCATAACCTTTGCATACAATCTTTGTTTTAGGTGTTTGATAGCCCATTGGAAGGGTCTTTTCGAGAAATACACATTATTTCATAAAACTCTAACTATGTCTGTAGTTTGACTGTGGAAAGTCAAGAAAACGTTATTTAGAGCCCCAAAACGGCCCTGGAAGTATAGAAATATGTACTAACATGAAAACTTCCAAAATAAGTCGGTTGGAATAGGTGGGTAGCCAATATCCACCTGGATTTTGTGTAGGGATTCAAGACACCCTCTTAAGTACCAAACCCACAATTAAAAATAAATGTCCCCATTACATAGAAACATCTTGAACTGAAAACTGTCAAGACGAGCCAGTTTGAATTTGGAACATGTGGGTGGCCACCAATATCCACCTGAATCAATTGGGCACCCTGTGACAACACAAGTTATATGAAAATTTGGATAAGTCTTCCTTTGACATGCATAGAATCTAATATTTGGGATACATCGTGGATGATAAAGGTGTACATGTGGATCCATCCAAGATCCAAGTCATCTGTGATTGGTCATCACTCAAAACAATGATCAAGGTCTGCAGCTTCTTGGTCCTTGCTAACTTCTACCAACGATATGTGTTGGTGTTCTCTCATTTCGTGTGGGCCCTAAGCTAGTGATCAAGGGTGGCGCAAAGTCCAATTTTGTGTGGTCCATGCCCCATCATAAAGAATTTCGGGATCTGAAATCTCACCTCTACTATGCACCAGTTCTCATTCTACCAGACCTACAATGACCATTTGAGATAGAGACAGATGCTTCATATTGTGTTATCGGTATAGTCCTCACTCAGCATGGGCAACTAGTAGCCTATCAAAGTGAAACTCTATCTGATGTTGTTCAAAGATACCCCACCTATGACAAAGATATGTACTCCATTGTGTAGGCATGCCGATAGTGGAAGCATTACATTTTTGGGAAGGAAACGATCATCCACACTTATCAAAGACCTCTACAATTCATGTAGACACAAGGAAAGTTACAAAATGACCTCCATCAGAAATGGTCCACATACCTACAAAACTCCACTTGAATATCAAGTACAAGAAAGGTAGCACCAACCATGTCGCATATTTCCTCAGTCAACTTGTAACACCCTGTTTCCCCCAGTCTATAAAAATAACTATATTGGCCAGGAACTATGGCAAACTCAAAGGTGTGAATGTTTAATTTGATAGACCTTTGTATAAAAGGTCGATGAATGTAAATTATGTTATGAATATCTATTGCATGACTGTTGGGAGGGGGGGATGTGATAAAAGAGACCACGATGGCTAATGAGAGGTGGTGGAAGGGACCTGGAATGGTTGCGTTAAATTCCACCTAACCAATACCGTACTGGTTTTTACTTGCTCAAAGACCAAAGCAACTCTTTGACCCTGGAATGAATTACCCACCAGGATGGTAGGTGGGGAGGCTCCTCAAGAGTTGATGAGGGGATGGGGGTGAACCACCCATCTGTAGAAGCTCTCAGACCTGACCATGGATGGGGGAATTCGCGCCATGCGCAATCTTGCAGAAAAAGGCAAGAAAGGAAGTGTGGGGGGGGAGAGGAGAAAAAAAAACATGCGCGACAGATATCCGGAAGAAAAACTGGAGGAACCCTAGAAATATAGGGAGTTTTGAACAGAGGAGAAGGAGAGTAACCTTCATCCTTGACTTCCGTTGAGCTGGAAGTAGGAGACTGAATCTCAAAGCATCATGGTCCAGCTCGGGGGTGGCTAGTGGTAAATCCGTCTGGAGTCACTGAGCCTATGGTTGGGTGGAAACGAGCACCCCTCTCAGTATTTGCGTCACGCCTGGTGTTTCTGATAAGTGTTTATGTCTTGTGTTTTGAATTGAATATCCTAGATGCATGCTCATGTTTATACGCTCATAAATGGTTTCTGTATAGAAGTGATTGCCTTGAGTTTTGATTGGGAATAGTGGACGCATGCTTATAATTATATATGACCATAATCAGTTTATGTATAGAATAAATAAGTTCAGAATACGAGTCTATTCTCTTGAGAATTGTCCCATCTACTTAACTCGTGCTATGCCCTGGTTTAATTTCGTGAAGGCACCTTCTCTCGGGAAGTTTCCTCGCATTCCAGAGTCGGAGTGAGTTCCTTGAAAAGGCTACCATTATAGTAAACCCACGAGTTTACTTTACCCCTATCACAGAGTTCATAGTTCGACGAATTAGGAAGGATTTTCAATCAAGTCACCAAGCCTAGGGATAGTTACCCAAGAACCCTCCGAAGGATCATGTGATTTGAGTCTAGAAACCTTGTACAATAAAGAGTATTTCTCTCAAGTTTCGAATTCGTGGGAGTTCGAAGCCCCGAGAGGTTGAATCTCATGATTCAATCTTAGAAAGGACAGCAAGTTCAATTATCGAAAGAGAATACCCCATCGTTTGGTAGATGAACGGTTGAAATCCTTTCGAAAATACCCCATATTGGTCAAGACCAATGGATCTAGAGGGGGAGTGCAGGTGTTAACACCCCGACCCCTTTAGCCTTCACAAGTAATGATGGGATCCAGGACCGTAGATCCAAGGATCTATCGGAGCTCTATTGACCATCGATCTTAACCTTTGCATAGGCGGGAGAGTGGACTTGACAACGTCCTGAAAGTCCCGGAGTATTCGGAACCGTCCATCGGTATAGGACACATGGAAGTCGGGTAGCATTTCGCTGACTCGCGACTTGGAGTGGTCAAAGGGAAAGACCCCTCACTTTCACAAGTTGCAAAATCCTGGTATACAGAATCCTGAATCGGTTTAGCATGAATAGGTTTCGGTGTTTCGGCACCCGGGAAACCAAAGGGAAAGACCCCTCGTTTTTGCAAGTCACGAAATCTTGGTATACGGAATCCCGAATTGGTTTAGTGTGCATAGGTTTTGGCGTTTTGGCACCCAGGAAACCAAAGGGTAAGACCCCTCATTTTCGCAAGTCGCAAAATCCCGGTATACGAAACCCTGACGTGCTCTGTGGATGATCCCTAGGTCACAGGACAAGGTCATGTGGTAGAAGGAGGAGGTAGGTGATAGCAGTTAATCAAGGGTCTAAACTCAGGAATCGACATTTCGGGTCCCAAAAGAATCTGGACCGTCCACTTGTAGAGGACACGTGGCGAAGATCTAAAGTCGTCGGGGTTCTAGAGATCAGGGAAATAGGAGTGAAGACCCCTCCAGAATCCCGAAAGGTAGAATGTCGATATTTAATCCGGTTCGTTGATCAAGTCGACGATCTGGACCATAGATCCGGATAATACCAGGCTTTCAGGTTTCGAGGATTGAAGGAACAAGGGTTCCTTGCAACAGGAATCTCGAAATTCAAGTTCTGGTATTGCCATTTGGTGTTAGCGTGTGTTCACTGAGGTGGTCGCATGGAGTAGTAAAAAGGGGAGCCAAGGAGCTCATTAACCCCATTTCTAGTTTCGGCATTTCAAGGGACAGGGAGCCGGGGAGAGCTCGCACACAGAAATACCGAAACACGAAAGTCGGTAGTGCCTTTTTGGTAAGGCCTATGGTCATAGCCAATGATCACATTGAGAAGGATAAGGGAAGGAATGGTCTGCGCTAGGCCCATAGAAATTCAGGGATTCTGTCCCTCGAAGAAAAGACGAAAAATCTAGGTTGTCGTAGTGGGTGTGTGACAAATTCATATTAGAGCATGGTTACAACACTTGGCCTGCTTGGGCTCATGAAAGAGTTGCGCAGAAACTCCATTTTAAGTACTCTTAAAAGGAGTAACTCTCTATCTTAACCCCCTTTATCAAAAGTTGAAGTTAAGAATGAAAATTCCTATTGTGTGTATGCATTTATAAAATATTTATTATGCGTTGATTATGAATGAATATAAATATTGACTAACAACAAGTGTTTCTTTTTGCACACAAGAGGATGATCAACCATGGGAAACTGCAGATGCATAGAATTGTGACACACCACGAAGTGGGGGATGGCTCCCACAATAGAGATGAAGAGTCTGATGAAAGGAGAGCGGTAGAGACCCCTCCAGATCTCACTGAGACTATGAGGAGTCTCATGGTTGAACTACAGAGCTACAAAGTCGAAAATGAGAGGTTGATAAAAGAGTAAGAGAAGCAAATGGAAATTAATGCAGTCTTGTTGCAAAGTTTATCCGACATACAAAGACAATTGCAGCATGAACTTGACACCAGTCACACGGACCGACGACAGACAAATAAAAGTCGAAGTCCACCTGAGATACAGAAACGTGGTCTTTTAAGTGGCCACACTGAGAAGAGAACCTCAAGAAAGGTCCACCCCAGAGATAAGGAACAAACATTGGACGATTCCTATGGAAAGGAAACTAACGGCTCGGAGAGATCTTCTAGTAGCAGAACTAGCTCTTATTCCTGAAGAAAACGGAAGAAGCGAAAGCATTCCAAAAGACATAATCTCAAAGAATTCAAGAAGGCCAAACCACCCTCTTTCGACGGTGAAATAAAGAAGGGGGAGGAAGCAGAGGCCTGGCTGCTTGGACTAAATAAGTATTTCAGAGTCCATGACTTCTCAGAAAACTTGAAGGCCCGAGTAGCCACTTTCAACTTGAATGGAAAGGCTTCCCTTTGGTGGGAAGACCTTAAGAATGTAAAAGGGATTCATGAAGAGGACCTATCTTGGGATGGTTTGAGAAATACTTCAGGAAGAAGTATATGTTGGAAAAGTATTTCGACAAAAATATTAAAGAATTCTATAAACTCAAGCTGGGGCAATTCACCATAGAGGAATATGTCAGCAAATTCCTCGATTTGTTGAGGTACGTACTCTATATAAAAATAGAAAAGGAAAAGGTGAAACGATTCATCATTGGACTACCTAAGGACTATCAGAATAGGATTGAGTTTGATGAGCCAAAGACCCTAGAAGACACTATCCAAAAGGCAAGATATTGTTATGAACAGCTTGGGCATCGGACAGAACCTCGTGAAGGCTAGAAGCAGAAGAATAGTTTGGGATTCCATAAAAAGGGGTTTAAATCCCCAAGATTTAAAAACTATAAAAAGAACTCAAGGATGAGCTTCCCAACCCGAAGTGTACACCAGCAGAATTTCCCCTCCCAGGGCAAAAGTGAACCTT
>JASDQU011104372.1:0-10468 GCA_032191745.1 Picea mariana | reverse complement strand
TTTGGGATTTAATCCAGTCCATTGATCAAGTCGACGATCTGGACCATAGATCTAGATGATACCGAGCTTTTGGGTTTCGTGGATTGAAGGAACAAGGGTTCCTTGCAACAGGAATCTCGAAAGTCGAGTTCCAGTAGTGCCATTTGGTGTTAGTGTGTGTTCACTGAGGTAGTCGTACGAAGTAGGAAAAAGGGGAGCCAAGGAGCTCGTTAACACCATTTCGGGTTTCGGCATTTCAAGTGACAGGGAGCCAGGGAGAGCTCGCACATAGAAATCCCAAAACGTGAAAGCCGAAATCGCCTTTTTGGTAAGTCTTGTGGTCATAGCCAATGATCACATGGAGGAAGATAAGGGAAGGGATGGTCTATGCTAGGCCCATAGAAATTCAAGGATTCTGTCCCTCGAAGAAAAGATGAAAAATCTAGGTTGTCGTAGTGGGTGTGTGACACAACCCCCAGTGGCAGCATTAACCACAATTCTTAAATCTGATGGAAATGAAACATCTAGATGGAAAAAATTACACAATGATGACTATGACTTTTCTACTGCCTCACATAAATTGAGTGCAGGAAAAATAGTTCCCAAATTTCATCTCCAGGACAGATTATAATTCCATCTGAGCCATCTATGTGTTCCTTCAAGCGAGCATGCAAAGATGATATGGGAAGCTCATTACAGTCAGGCAGCAGGACATTTTGGTGTAGAAAATGCATAGGTAGTACTGCATAAGCATTTTTATTGGCCAAAGCTTCAACAAGATGTTCACAAATACATCAAATCTTGCATCGCTTGTGCCATGGTCAAGCCCGCCATTAATAAACATGGGATATACACCCCTCTGCCTACACTAGATAGGCCTTGGGAGTCCATCTCCATGGGCTACATGTCTGGTCTACCTTCAACCAGGCATGGGAATGACTATGTCTTCGTGGTCATTGATCAATTCTCTAAGATGGAAATTTTGACACACTGCAAGAAGAGCATCATAGTCGAGACCATTGCCAAGCTCTTCTTCACACATGTTTCAATTCATTTTGGGCTACCAAAAAATATTATATTCGATCAAGACAGTTAGTTCATGATCACCTTTTGGTCTATCCTATGGTCGAAGATGGACACCAATATGACCAAATAGACTACCTTCCACCCACAGATTGATGGAAAAAAAGAGGTGGTCAACAGGATGATTGTCCATATTCTGCGAATGTATAATTCCAAACATCCACACACATGGGATGAAAGCCTTCTTTGCATTCATCATAGCTACAACAGAGCTCTGCAAAACTCTATTGGCCATAGCCCTTTTTCATGTGTGCTTGGGGTTCCAACCATTTCCCTCTCATTGATGCAGCTCGACCCATTACAGTCGCATAGGAAGAGTCCTCCCATGCTCAGGAAAAGGTTGATTGGGAAACCAAATTTGTTCATCACATCGAGCACATCCTACAAATATTTCATGAGATTGTGTAGAAATCCAATGCCAAGTACAAGTAGTGCCACGATCAGCATCGAGTACCACAAAAATTTTAGGTGGGAGATAAGGTATGGTTGCATTTTCAGAAAGAGCGCCTCATAGGACCCCATCGGAAGCTACACCTAATCCATTACAGGCCTTACACCATCACCAAGGTTGTGGGTGAGAATTATTTTGAATTAATTATTCCTCCTTTTCTTGGCTTGCACCTAGTATTTAATGTGGAACTTCTCCACCCATACTTTCCACCTCTCCTGGACACTTCGGATGAGGCTGAGAAGTTGACCCGTACAAAAATAAATCATTCATTCATTGAACATGTGTTAGTTTATCAGATCATGGACACCAAGACAAAGGACACTATTGGTTACTTTACCTTCTATTCTATCTGATTTTATTGACCCAAGGTTCATGTCTTTCGGGTTTCCAACAAAGCCTCTAAAAATATCAACCCTCCTGGTAAACCAAAAGGAAACACAGCACATAGAATGCATTGTGCAGTCTCACCCGAGATAGATTTAATGAGTGGTTGTAAGACTCACGTGTTTACAACCTAGGATTGAGTGTGAGATATGAGAACTATATAATGAACCATTATTATATCTTGTAAATGCAGCATACTGATATTCACCACTATGCAGTAAATCCAACAACTTATTCCTTCAAGATCGCAACAGTACTTAAATAGACGATATAGAAACTCATTCATTAAGAATAATAATAAGTACTGAAGACAATAATGATACACATACATTCATCACACAACAAAGATGTTACCGTGGTTCACCCCCTCCTGGGCTATGTCCACAAAGATCTGGCTCTTGGCTCTTTTATTATGGTATTTCTGCATCTACAGCATCGTGCACTTTACAATCCTTCATAGTTGGGTAAGATTTATATGAGGCGGACTAGATTTCACCAGGATCCACATCCTGCGATCTAACCCTCAATATCTACCCTCCTTCGTCTTCTCTAGCTCAACAACGTATACAAAATAGATCATACAGCAAAATATTACATGTCACATCAACTCATGCGTAACTAAAACAGCAACAATAATATGACCCTCCTTTAATACCTAGGTATCTATATTTATACGTTGCTAGCTCTTCAGCCATTACAATACATTACCAAAACCATAACACTAACGTTGTTAGGTCTTCCCTGCATGCGAGCGTGTTATTATTCCTTCCAGATGTTTCTTTTCTCATGCATACTTTATTTCCCAAAATATTCTTGTTTTTCTGCCTCGACCTGCCTCCAACAGGCCCCCAACATTGACATGTGGCTCATCCCGAGCCACATAACCTTTGTGTTCTTCCTCGATCTCCTTGGTGAGCGCCTGGAACTTTTCCTTGAGCTTTGTTGCATGTGTCTACGCCTGCACAATCTTCTTCTTGAGTGTGACCACTATCTGGATTGCAATTTCATCACTGATCAATTCCACGCACTCTACTTGGGTCTGTGCTATATGTGCCTTGGCTTCCTCTTCTTGTGCCAGGACCTGAAAATTCAACCGGCCTGTTAAGGTATTAAACCTCTGATCAAACTCCCAAACAGGTTCAACTACTTTATGCTTAATTTCCTTCAATTCGGTGATGCATTGTGACTCCAACTTGGGTTTTTTTAACTTTGCAATTAGCGCAGTCTTGATCTCATTCAATAATTTGGGATATGCAATACCCTAGACAAGTTTCCTGTACCAGCTCAGTGTGCGGTCTCTTAGGGTAGTACTAAACTGAGATCGTTTAACAACTTCGTCGGTGACATTCTTAATACTCCATACAGCTTCACATAAAAACCAGTGCTAATCAGGATCTTCAGATCCATCTCCGCAAAAGGTGGGTAACCTCATCTCATCTGACATATATCTTCCTAGTTTTCTTAACTGAGTGTACGCTGAACCACTTGTACCAGTGCTCTAAGTGCTCTGATAACTTAGGTTACTCTGGTTACTTAATGCTGCTAAAACAACAAGAGGAGTAATAGTACTTATTTCAATGATCTGCGCAATTCCTGAAGTTTCTGGCTCTTCTTGGCGAGGTTCTTCAGCCTTTTCTTCTCTTGGTCCAACTGATACTGACTCTTATTCGCTCAGTAGTTCTTCCTCTTCTCCACTATAGAACCCTTCTTCTGGTAGAAGAGGTCTATGATCTTTCTCAAACAAGTTCGCCAAAGGGACTTCCTTGAAGGTCCTTCCATTGTGCGTGTGTCCAACCTCTATGTCATTTTCGTTGTTTGAATTATTGAACATTAGATTTTCAATCTAACCCACTACTTTATCTTCAAGATGTTCTTCTCATGCAATAGCATCTTTATCTTCAACTTCAGAAAATGCAAAATTTTTCCTCTATGACTCTACTCTGTCAATAGCAAACTTGGTGATATACCCTTCGATGGTACTATCAAACCAATGATCCACTTCTCTTGACATGGCATTATCAACTCTCTTGAACTTCTTGATCAGTGTCGACGTCCAAACCACAGGTGGCTTAAATCTTATCTTAAACTAGGTATCTGCTAATCTGGCTAACCACTCCTATATCTCCTTATGAATCCCTCCAAAGAAAATCTCGTGTTTATCAGTAAAGATATATCTTCCTAACCAATCCTTTGTACTAAGATTAGGGTTCTTGTTCTGGACTTCAGCGAAGTCCTTTTCTTGATATTCTACCCACTTTTGAATCTCTATCTTCGATGGAAACCACCTTGACATTCCCTCAAGAAGATTCATGTCCCGACAACAGAACCATTTGTTGGCATAGGGGCAGACCCAGGGTTCAATATTCAAGAGCGCACCAACAAGCCCTAACTATTGGCCCTTTTGTCAACACCTACAAAGAAGATGCAATCTCACCCGAAGTAGCTATAGGGGGTTGCACGACACAAGTCTCTACAACCAGAAGGAATGCAGAGTGGATTCAAAACAAAAACACATAGTAACCTAGTATTCTTTATCTTCCTTAAACCTACTACGCAAGTTATACTTCAAATCTAACACAATATCACAATAGCATCCTATCAAATGACAGATAACACAACATCAAACACACATAACACAAGATATACGTGGTTCACCCTCTCCCTAGGGCTACGTCCATATAATTGTGCTTTATAATATATAAGATGGAAGCATATAGTTCTATCTGCACTCTTAGCTAGCAGATCTTCTCTTCTTCTATCTATTTCTCTCTTTCTCCCTTCCCTGCGCACCCAATTGCAGGATTGATCTTGGCACCCAGCCGAAGATCCTACAATACCAGAAGGCTCTTACACTTAATACTTCTCTCTCACATAGCAATAATCATTCGTATCAATAAAAAAACTAGAACAAGCCCTCTTCCCTCATCTAGGTTCTTATTTATACATTATAATATCTCACTGACAGCCTTAGGCCGAAACCTAAGTGCCAAAAACCTAGGTTTCTAAAACCCTAGGTCAACTTGACCCATGTTTTTAGGGCTTCGCCAGCAAGTCTTTCCTTTCTTCTCGCGTGGTGCTCCAAAGCATCCAACGATGGCTTTTTCCTCTTGCTGAGTTTTCCACGATTTTTCTTCCTTGTTGATATGTCATCCTCGATCTCCTCATCCAATGGCTTGTTCTCTCAAACTTCGCTCCATCTTTTCTGCTCTTTTGCTCGCTTCAACCCAGTCTCAGTCACTATGTCTTCTGCGCAGTTCGCATTTCACCTTTTCTGCCTTAATATTCGCTTACTTCCATATCCAAGGGCCAGCAGTGCCCTCTGTGCACTGAGCTACAACTATGAAAACTCCAGCTATAACTTCCTCCCTGTGACATTTTCTTAGCATCTTGCAAGCTAATATTTGTGCGCCCAATTGTTTTGCAACATTGTTGATCCTCTTGATAATGATCCCTCTTGTCCCCCTGGTGGTTCCATACTTTTTCTTCATCTCTTCTGCTACCGCCTTTGCCATGGCTTTTTCATCCAAAAAATGTGCAGGATCCATGCCCCAGGATAGAAATCCTTTTATGTTCGTGATAAGCTCTACATCTATCAAGACAAGTTTGTCCAACTAGATGTCCCCTATATGTGTGATTTCTAACAGTTTTTTGACGCACGCGATTGCATACTGATCTCTGCCAAAATGTGGTAGGTCCACCATACCTAAAATTCTTGTCTTCTTTAACCCTGTTTCCCATGGGAGTGGTTGATCAACCAGTTCTCCAACTCGATTTGTGCCCATAGTATCTAAGTAGACCCTCTTTGCAAGTTCTGGGAACTTATCTATGTCTGTTATATCATGGTCCGAGTATTTGAGCTTCCCTATATGACCCAGCAGGTCTGGTCCTACCTGTACCCCATCTGGTATATGCGGTAGAACGATTTCTGCAACAAGTTTCTTGCGAGGTGACTTGGGTATCTTTATCTTATCTTTCTTCGATGGTGGCGGTTGGCTCAAAGTTCCAACGGTTTCTGATTGTTCCTCAATATACCATTCCGACCAACATGTGACATCTTCGACCGTTACTTCTTGTGGGTGGTCTAATATGGTCATTTGAGACTCATCTGGCTCAACTGTTGATTCCATATTCGGCCTCGTTCCATTGACTTTCAGAGTTGCTTCGGTGTCCTCTGGTTGCGCCTCCTTCAAAGTTTATGTGTCTTGGTTCTGTGGCTCCTGTACTTATTCTGGTATATCTACACTAGTGCCCTCCAGTGTTGGTTATTTTATTTATTCCAGTATATGTGTAGGGTTCACCGGTGTTGTGTCTGGAGATGGGATTTCGTCAACATTGACGATCTCTGGTGGCTACTGTTCACCTTCTTCCACTTGTACCTGTGACCTGATCTGAAATCTGGTTTTTCTGGAAGTTTGGCTCGCTTATGATTGCTTTGTCAGTGCCATGGTGGTGAATGTCGAGTGTTTTCTGAATTCAAACGGTCTCTATGATCTCTATGAACTCACTCGATTATTTTTAGCTTCTATCGCTCTTTGTTTTCTCTCTTTTCGCAAATAGATTGTTTTCTCCCACGTCTGTGTGTTGTATGGGCATCCCATGAAGCTTTTTTTGGACGCTTCCTTAATTATGGGTTCAATTCACCTCCGATAGTTTCATACTTTCCATTACTCTGCCTTGTTTTCTCTTGTTGGCGCGATTAATGTGGCGTCCCATCGGTCCTTTCTGTCCTTTAATTTCGCCCACTTCATCTTGTCGTATTTCTTTTGTTGACTTTCATTTTCCCACTTGTTTCCCTTTCGATGTGAAAGTTTTCCTTATCCTCGTTGATTTTGTGTTCCTAAGTATTCGTGCCCTTTCTGTCTTTCGGTGCACTACGCCTTTGTTGGTACTGTTTACAATTCTGATTTTTTTATTTTTTTTTTACTGTGCAGTGGGTGGCCGATTGTCCTTGTACAGGTTCAGTTGACTACCATTAATCATCCCTCTGATTTCTAAGCCTAATAAGTCCCTCAAATGTATATCTCCTCCATCTATGACAGATTTTACTTCGTATGTTCCTAGCCAATGTTGAGCTTTCATGGGTGTTGAATCAATTTGTTGTCATACATCAATACTAGATCTCCTTCCTTGAAAGTTTTCTTCTTTATGTGTCTATCATGCCAAGATTTTTCTCTTGTTTTCTGAACCTGTTGGTGGAACCCTGCTAAGATCTGATTCCCCCTCCATGGTCATCAATTGATTTAGTCTCTTTTGTACTGCTCGTTCTTTCATATGTGTAATTGCTACTACGTGCAAGCTTGGTACTAAAAATTCTAATGCCACCACTACTTCTTGGCCATAGACCAGTTTAAATGGTGTGTGCCCTATCAATTGTTTGCACGTAGTTCTATAGGCCCATAATACTACTGGTATTTTGAGGTCTCAATCATCCATGTTGTGTTACAGATCTTGGTCAACACATTCTCCAGGATTTTGTTGAATGCTTCCACTATTCCATTTGCCTATGGGTGGTATGGTGTTGATGATGGACTTCAAACTCTTCAGTCATAGCGTTGATGGTGTTGTATATTAAGTGTGTGCCTAGGTCTCTCATTAAAACTCTTGGGCACCCAAATCGAGTGATTACTTGTTCGAATAAAAAGTGTGTTGTTGTTTCTGCGTTGCAATCCTTCACTGGTGCGGCTTCTGCCCATCTTGTTAGGTACTTTGTCACGGTGATAATGTACCTATATCCTGTTCTTTTTGTTGGTGGGTTAATTGTTCCTACAAAGTCTATTTCCCACTTATCGAATGCCTGCAATGTTACTTGTGGTTGTAATGGCATCTCGTCCCTTCTGTTGGGTTTGCCTACCCTTTGAAAGACATCGCATCTTTGACAGTATTCCTTCGAGTCTTTGTGAATCGTCGGCCACCATAGTCCTGCGCGCAATACCTTCTGCACGGTATCTTTGTCTACATAATTCTCTCCTGCTATTCCCTCATGGGATTTTGCTAAAACTCTTGGTCTTTTGTGTTCTAACACATATCTTCACAACTTGGTATCTGCCTCCAATTTGTATAAGTGTCCTAAAATCAGTTCATAGTCGGCAGCGCTAACTACCAGGTTTTTCTTCTGCTCGGTGTTATATTCTTGTGGTGTAGTACCTATGCTCAAGTACTGAATGATATCTACAAAGTATTCATCAGCGATCTGGATTGAAAATAACTGTTCATACGGAAAGTTGTCTTCTAAATTCATAGGTTCTTCTCCATTTGTGACCCTTGATAGGTGGCCAGGTCCTGCGTTCAATTTTCCTAGTTTGATGATTACTTCAAAGTCAAATTCTTGAAATAGCAGTAACCATCGACAGATTCTCCTCCCAAACACTGGCTTGTTGACTAGTTATTTCAAGGCTGAGTGATCTGTGAACATCTTAAAGTGTTTTCCCAATAAGTAGTGTCTGAACTTTTGCAATGCATAGACCATAGCTAGGACTTCCTTTTTTGTAGTGTTATAGTTCTACTCCGATTCTGACAACTTTCTTCTCACAAATGCTATGGGGTAATCCAAATATCCCTCTCATGGATGTGCCAAGATAGCTCCAAGGGTTATGGCAGATGCATCTACATGCACGTGGAATATCTTCTCCCAATTTGGAAATACTAATATCAGCACGGTGACCATGTTTTCCTTCAGGGTATCCAAACCGTGTTGGCACTTGTCATTCCACTGAAACTTTGTATCCTTTCTTATCATCTTTTCCATTGGGGCAGTAATCTTCTCGTACCCTTTGATAAATTTCATGTAGTATCCTATGTGTCCCAACGTCGCTCTTAGCTAATGGACTGTTTTTAGTGGTGGTAAGTTAATAATTACTGCAATCTTTGCAGGATCTACTAGTAAACCTTGTTTGCATACTATATGGCCCAATAGTATCCCAAATGGTGTTTCAAATATGCATTTATTTATGTTCAGTGATATCTGGTAGTGCCTACATCTTTCTAACATCAGTTGTAAGACTTCTACATGGTTTTTCAACAAACTTTAGATTGTCTAATCGTCCAGGTATACTTCGAGAAACTGGTGGATGAATTCCTTAAACGCAACGATGACTACTCTAGAGAATATTTCTAGTGTGTTCTTCAGTCCAAATGGCATGACTGTGTATTGGCGGGATACCCATTCTGTCACAAAGGTGGTCTTGTATCTATCTTCCTGTGTTATCTTGATCTGATGGTAGCCTGAGAATCCATCAGTGAATGAGTAAGCTTAGTGTCCACCTACGTTTTCTAACACTTCGTCTGTGAAAGGTGTAGGGAATGGGTCATGTAGGCATGCATCGTTAAACTTCCTCAAATCGACACATATCCTTATCCCTCCTTGTTTGTTGTCCTGAACTACCATTGGGCTTATCCATTCTGATTCTTCGACTGGTTCTATGATTCTGACTTCGAGCATCCTGTTGATCTCAGCTTTGACTTTCTACTTATATATTGGGTTCAATCTGTATGGTCGATGTCTGATTGATCTCGCTTCAGGTCTGAGTGGTATCTTCATTTCCCCTAGTTCTCCTGCTATACCCTTCATCTCTATAAATTTTTTGCAAAACAGGTCATTGTATTCACACAGTAACTATGTTATGCTTTCTACTGTCTGCTCATCCCAGTAGTCTCTAATGTTGGCCATTTTAGGGTGATCAGTTGTCCCAATGTTGACTTTCTTTACCTTGATCAGTGTGAAATGACTTCTGATACTATGGGTGGACCTTCCACATCTCTTTATCCTTTTTCTTCTTCAATCTGAATATCGTGTGGATCGTCTTCATCTGGTGCTTCTTCTTGTACATGGTAACATGACAATAGTTCCTTGATTGTTTGTTTCTTCAGTTGTTGTTCTTTTATGATACGTTCTACTTCTGGTTCTTTGATGAATATCAATCCTATTATTTGTTTAATAGTTGCATCTATGTTGGGGTTATCATGGTCGAATGAGAAAGTGACTGTAAAATTATGTTGCAATTTCGTCCAGGTTGTAGTTCCCTTGCGCAATTCCTCGTCTATATACCTGTTCATTGGTATGCCCTCTATAGTGTGTATAAAATGATGAGGTCATTCCTCTGGGGGTGTCAATTTCCACAACATTCTATACTTCTCCAAGTGTTCTGTTGGCACCCCTTGTCCATCATACCTCTGTTTCTTGTTGTTTTTTTGTTCTGCACCGAACCTTATGTGCAATAACCGCTTACATTGGTACCAATCTGTGATTGTCTCTTTGTGTGCATGCCACCATCTTTCAAGTGTGGCCTTAAGTGCTATATCAAGTGATAATAGCCTCTGATTCTCTAACACTTCATCTTCATAATGTGCCAATAATGTTTCCAAGTCGTTTATTCCATGGAAGTTGGGTGGTTCCCTGATTTTTGTGCCTATCCATTGTTGGGACTCAGAAATGTTGTATTTTCATCCACCTTTCCCTTCACTATTCCTTACATTTCATCGCCCAATTAAACCTTCATCATATCATTTTCATAAATACATTTGGGTTTCACATCATTATTTTCCACTTTATTCATTTTAGTATTAAAAGTGAAT
>JASDQU011104369.1:24285-34314 GCA_032191745.1 Picea mariana | reverse complement strand
GTATTTTGTGGAGGACACTAGCATTGGAAATACACAAACCTCAAGATCCTAAGGGTAGCGTACCATTGGCCCACCCATTTCTCTGGTGTATTTACCATAGTAAGGGTATCCAATAAATTCCAAAAGTTTGTGGGAAAACAAAAATTACTCTCACTACCTCTAAAACCTATCACTAAAAGTGGCCCCTTTTAGCAATGGGGATTATATTTTATAGGTGAGATAAATCCATCCTCTAGTAGGAATCACAAGTGAATTCTCACTGCCACTAACTACTTTACCAAATGGATCGAGGATGTGCCCACCATGAATGCTACTGACAAGGTGATCATGAATTGTTTGGAAACCAATATCTTTTCTAGGTTCAGTTGTCCTATAAATCTTATAATAGAAAATGCCCAAGAATTCAAGTCCAAATCCATGATTGACTTATATGGAAACCATAAAATTTCCTTAACACATTCCACGCCCTACTACGCTCGGGGGAATGGGCTGGTTGAATCATCTAACAAGACTCTCATCGGAATCATCAAGAAACTATTGACTGAAAAGAAGAAATCTCAGGACTCTAAACTTAAGTATTCCTTGTGAGATGATAGGATCAACACCAAGATATATTTGGGAACCTTACCATTTTAGCTAATATATGGGATAGATGATGTCTTCCCTACTAAACTCGGTCTACCAGTTCTAAAATTTTTACAAGAAGAAATTGAGGAACGAAATGACATATAAAGGAAAATATTTCAGATTATAGAGGTTAAAAAAAACAGAGAATCATTGAATCAGATAACTAAGACATACCAGATCAAGATCAAATCAACTTTTGACAAGAAAACCAAGAAGGATATATTTCAAGAAGGTGACTTGGTATTGAGGTGGGATTCTAGAAGGGATGAGAAGCCTAAGAATGGTAAGTTCGATAACCTTTGGTTTGGTCCTTTTAAGGTGGTTGAGCTCGTGGTAGGAATAACAAAGTTTCATATGAAGAACATAGATAATTGTAAGAATGAGGTTATTCTTGCAAATGAGGATTGGCACGTTAATTTTTCAAATTAGTTTATGATTTAATGTGTGATTTTAAATATTTCAACTGTTTGAATGTCACCTGCATACATGCATGATCATAGACTAGAATCTCCACACCATATTACACTTTGTTAAATCATTACACAATATCATTTATGAGTGTGATAATTGTACAAGTTCATCATGGCCATTACATCTCAAATGAAGGGTTAACAACACATGGGAATCAGTTTCGATATGAAGGAATCTGCATTCATTTCATTATTTCCATCAGAAATACTCTACCCATCATGTTTCCTTCTTGAGAACGATGGAAATTGAACAAAATTGAGCCACAAGGCCTGGAATTGTTCAAAGCAATACCCGAAATTAAATACATTTGCGTAAAGGATGAGTGGTATGATTTTATGTGTGCATTTCAAGGACACCACACAAGATTGGATATCCTCTTTTCACATGAATTTTATGGCTTCCATACCATGCTTTGGGATACCTATATTCATGTCACTAAACATTTGATTGGAGCATCTTGCACTCTCCCTGTCTATGGGGAAAGATGGTTCAAGAAAGGCAAGCTGCCTCCCGATCTCTGCAATAAGTTCCTAGTTTCTAAGCACCAAGACAATGAATGGAGCCAATGAATCCTTGTGGCGTGGATAGAGGATGAATATAAAGGATCCCTAATAGTAATACATAGATATATCATAGGTGAAGGTCAATTCAACATTGTTCATTGTTATCACCTTTGTTTTCTTATGACTCTAAGTGGAGACAAAGAGATTAATTTACCATACTACCTACTTAAGAGTCTAACAAAAATGGCCAAGAGGGTTCAAGGCCACCCTGAATCCTCCCATAGGATCATGGACCATCAGGGCCTAATTAAATTATTGGTAACTTTCACTCTAGAGGAAATTGAAATGTCGTGGGACTATTTCTTGAAGTCTGTAGGATTGAAAGAACTAGAGTAGGTCCCTGATTCACAAAATGAAGGTGATTCAAGTGATGAGGTCAGGGTTTATTTAGATCTTGGGAGATAAATGAAGCATGTCCAACCTACAGTGAGCAAAGCGAAATTCCCTAAATCAATAAATATTCCCTTTACAACAAAGAAGCTAGAAACCCCCATGGAGGATTCCCCCTGTATGCAATTGAGTTCGTCTAGAAGAAAGGGGAAATAAAACAAGAGTGGAAAAGTTTCCAACATGCACCCACCTACACTAGAGATTCCATAACGATCTATGTTGTCCATTCACTCAAAGGAAGACAATAAAACCCCCATCAAGCAACAATCTAATATGTCTATGACTCAAATGAAAGGGAATCAGATTTGGTTTGTGCAACAAGGAATTAATTAAAGAGAAGGTTGTTCTTGTACAAGATCCACCTAAAACATCTCCTCAATACAGACAGGATAGGAAAATGAAGGGCAAGAAAAACAATGAATTTCCAAGCAATCCTAATAGAAAGACTATAATTACGAATTAGTTGAGGTTGAACTCCAAGGATCTATTCAAACTGTTGACACAAATTCTAATTTTTCTACCCTTTAAAACTCAAGCTTCATCTTTTCCTAAGTCATGGAGCCACCCTTAGTCCAAAAAAAGGGAGGCAAAGTCTTTCTTTCATGTTCAGGTTTCAAGATTCGGGTTTTCTCTAGGGATGATCTTCAACCATCCCAATTTCCCGGTGTTGAAATTTCGAAACCGTTTAACATTAAAAAATTAAAAAAAAGAAGAAGGGGGAAGAAATAAATGTTACATTCTTCGTTGCTTTCCACAAAGTGTTCATGAATCCATAATTAATTAAACTCGTAAATGCAATCATGTTTCCCTTAGTCTTTCACGATTTGGGTTTCTTTCTACTAAAGAGTTATCAAACCCTCAACCTTCGAACTCTCGATCCTCGATTTTCCGAAAAGTAAAAGTAAAAAATAATTATTCACTAATCCCATTGCAATATTTTGATCCTAGGTTTGCTTATGACATATCTCCTGACAACAGAATCCCCGAAGTTCCGAAATGTGAAATCACGTTTTCTTTAAAAAAATTATAAGATTAAGGTTAAGTTGATTTCAAAACATGATTAAAGATAACTAAGATGCCTTTCACATTTCAGGAATTGAGGAAGGCATCGATTTTTGAAACTCCAGTTTTGAAATCGTCGATATACGAAAGTATTAATAACGAATAAATAGATATATTTTTTGACGCGAAAGCATGTCCCCAGGCATATCTTTCCATTAAAGCATTAATTTTTCATCGCATGTGTCAGTGTGCTCGTTATAACACAAATTAAGGGTTAATAAGGGTCCTATGTTTTGAACTTCATTCTTATCTTTTTACATCTGTAACAAGTCGCATTTATCTAGTTTTATACACATTTTCTCTATAAATAGGTTTCTGGTCCAGTGCAAACAACATGGCACCTAAGAAGGAAACCAAGAAAAGTGAAGAAGTTGTAGAAAGATTGCGTCCAAATAGAGACATTATATCTGATACAATACCGCATGCCATCGATTCCATAAAATCTTGGAGAAAAAATTTTGAAACTCTGGATTGTGAAATTAAGAATTTCCCTCATGATGCCAACAAAAAAATTCGAGACATAGCGGAGTCTAAGCTCCACAAAGTAGCTACACGGCCGTGACTCATGGATTATAAAGACATGATAATTTGGGCCTTAGAGAGAACAGACGTGCAAACGAGAAGCATTCTGGACAATCGAGGGGTCATCATTTTCTCTTTCAGACCGAAGCATATACAATTAATGTATAAACTATCTCCCAATCCGAAGTATATTTATAATAAATATTTCGTGAGTGATTTTCAAAGGAAAGAATGTTTCGAGTCAGGCCAAACGTATCCTGGCATAATCAAAGACTGGTGGAGACACGAAGCAAAATTCAGGGCCGACACCCATGGTATTTACGCCACAGCCTCATTAAATGAGTTTATGATCTATGTGGTGATGATGTTAAGTAGACTTTTTCGAAAGAAATGTCCTACCCATTTCCTTGCATAATGGGTACCTCTTTTGCACGAGGTAGCAAAAGTTTACAGCTTCAATTGGGATAAGATTTTATCTGATAACATAGAGAAGGAGGTCATGGAATATCAGACTGCAAGAACCAAAGGAAGACCAGTAGCCTTTTATATGTCTACATACATCATGGATGCTATATGCTTCACAAATCCTTTCCCTTTGATGAATTGGAGTTGGAATCCGACTTACCCAGAACCTATTCATGAATATCATTCTAAACTTTGGGAAAAAAACTCCAAGGACTCATTCTATTAAATTTGTAATTTTGTGGTGATAACACTACATCTGATGATGTATGACTTTGGACCTCCCTGCATTTCAAAGTTGGTCATAGGAAGCCTCGGGGAAGTTGTTGACTGGTTTATAGAGGATAATTTCTCCTACATTAGAGTTTTTGGATGTTCATTCCCTCCACATGCGCTCCCAAAATTCCTCCCTAACAGACTGGTGTGCAGGGAGGCATCTCATCAAATAGTAATAGGTGGAATTGGGATGGACCTAAAGACGACTCAAAATATGTCTTGGTCAGTTTTTCCCAGTCAGATTGGGAAATTTTCACTTCTCAACTTGGGTCATTCCAAAGTTGAAGTGGCATCACTGGAGGAGGTCAAATTGGTAGACCTCGAACACAGGAAGCACGACCCTTACCAGTTAATGGGAAAACACATGGCCCATTGTAATATGAAGGCTTATGAACATGAGAATTCCCCTTGTGATGACATGTTCAAAGGGACTAGGACCTATGAGGAGGTGTTAGAGAGGTTACATACACTATCGTCTGACTTGAAAGATAGATTTCAGACCTTCCAAAAGCATAGATAGAGTGGTCTGCCCAAAGTACTACAAGGAGAAGCAATCACCCTTCCTCACGAAACAAGAGGATACTCCTCCAGGATTCAAATAAGAAACACAGGATAAAGTCAACCATGAGGAAATTCCACAGGAGATTGAAAGGTCTTCAAAAAATAAAGAGGCCTTATAGACAGTAAATTCAAAGACGAAAACAAAGAGGAGGTGTGGGACACCTCCCAAGTCCAGTAAGCCCACTCCCCTTTCATCACCCGATGTTGATGTCAATATACCTAAGGCCATAGGAGAAATAAGATCTACAGGGATAGGAAGTTTTATAGCTTCCTTAACCCCTTTATAGTCCACCTTTGGACTGCCACAGATGGGAGCCATATATGTTAGTGATCTCACCCCTATCTCCAGAGATGAGATCCCTCCTTTTGATTATTGTTTCAGCAAAAAGAGGAAGGTTGTTCTAAAACAAGAGATGTATATGAGAGAGGGGGGTATGGTGAAGAAGCATAGGGTCTTGGTAGATGGCCAAAAATGGTAAGAGGAGGATTTCTCTACATAGGTAGCAGGCTCCATGGGAGCCATGGAAACAAAAAACCTTTTTATTATGGAAAATATGATAACAAGGATAAATAATAGTAACCACACTATAGCTCAATTGCAAGACCAGTTAAAGAATTATGAGAAAAACATTAGAGAAGAGGTGAATAAATTCTTGGAGCAGGCCAGAGATATTGAAAGGAAAGAAAGTCAATCACTCAAATCAAGCCTAGATGAAATGAAACAGAGGATACAAGCAAGTCAAGTGTAGGTTACTCAAAAAAAGAAGCTTGTAAAGAAGCTACAGGCTAAGTTAAATTTGATAGAAGGTCGGGTTGTAGACTTAAAGGCTTTCTAGACCCTCTTGTTGGAAGCACATACAAAGATAGAAGCTGAGAAACATAAATTGATCCCCAAAATAAAGATCATCCGGAATTACTTTCAAGAGGTAAGCAAATCCCTTGATAATATTATCTTACTAGAAAAGGAGGCTAAAGAAACAAGGAATACCTTCCAGAAAATAGTTGCATGTTTAGGAAACAGACATATGTCGAAAAATCTAAATCTTTTTGTCACAGAACAGATAAGAGGATACATCATGCTCAAGGTATGGGAAACAAACATATATGAAAACAAGAATATAGTCAAAGAAATCAAAGACGACAGTGAGGGAATATTTGATTCTTTGGATAAGAAAATGTTAGGTATTGAAAGAAATGATTTCTCTAAGCCACTGGGGCATACAAACATTGTGAAATAGCAGTTGAACTGCAAAGAGGGCTTGAAGGAGATTCAGGCGGAAATTTCATAGTTGAAGGAAATCGATGCCAACCTAATAGACAAATGGATAGTACAACCCAATTTTAATTTGCAAGTGATCAGGTTTGTCGATAAAGGTTTTGAAGACTAGTTTCCAAAGGTCCAAAGAAAGTTTTATCTATTTGAAACTAAGGATCATCTGACACGTCCTAGAATTTTTTTTCATTTTCTAGAGAAATGTATTGAATGTATAGCATCAAAGGAGGGAGAGACTTCAACTAAACAGTGAAGTATCGTTTGAAATATTATACTATTGAAATGATAGACAAACAAAAGTTGATCATGCAATAGTTAAGGTTGCAGTTTTGTAACTATTTCTCTCCTAAAATGTAGGACATTGCTAACCATCAAGTATTGATGACCTTGTATAAATACAAGGAGTGAAGACTAAAAAAAGGCTTTTTTTTTCTTTCTCTAAAAAGGCATTGTGAAGAAGTTGATTTTGTGTTGCTATGATTTTTATTGTTCATGTTAATTCCCTTTCCTAGAATTTTTTTTTTTACCTTTTAGGATTCTCTTTCCTAGTCGTAAAGGAGGGATTGTTACACCTGAATTCGTGTCATAGGACATTTATTTGGAGCATCTTGCGCTCTCCCTATATATGGGGAATGATGGTTCAAGAAATGAAATCTACCTCCCGATCTCTGCACCAAGTTCCTGGTTCTCGAACACCAAGACCCCGACTGAAGGCAAGGAATCCCTATGGCGTGGATAAAGGATGACTGGAAAGGATACCTAAGGGAAGTACATAGATATATCACAAGTGAAGTTCGATTCAACATTGTTCATTATTATTACCTTCATTTCCATATGCATATAAGTGGAGACATAGAAATTAATTTACCATACCACCTGCTTAATATTCTAACTGCAATGGACAAGAGGGTTCAATGTCACCCTGAATCCGCCCACAAGAGCCTATACCATTATGGTCTAATTAAATTATTAGTATCTTTAGCTCTGGAGGAAATTGAAATTCCCTCGGACTATTTCGTGAATTCTGTGGGCTTTAAAGAACATGAGAAGGTCCCCGATTCACAAAACGAAGGTGATGCAAGTGAGGAGGTCATGGTTTCTTCAGAGCCTAAGAGATCGATGGATAATTTCCAGCCTGTATTGAGAAAAGGGAAAGTCCCTAAATCAATAAATACGCCCTTTTCAACAAAGAATATAGAATACCACATGGAGGATTCCCCCCACATGAAATTGAGGTCGTCTATGAGAAAGGGGAAATAAAACAAGAGTGGAAAAGCTACCAACATGCACCCACTTGTACAGGAGATTCCAAAAAGATCTTTTTCATACAACCACTTAGAGGAATACCATTAAATCCCCATCAAGAAGCAACCTAATAATAATGTGACTCGAATTAGAGGAAAAATTGGACCTAGTTCACGTAGGAAGGAAGTAATTAAAGAGAAGGTTGTTCCTATAGAATCTCCACCTAAAACATCTCCTCTAGCCAGAAAGGACAAGAAAAGGAAGGGCGAGTAAAACAATGAATTTCCAAGAAAGAATAACAAAAAGACTAGAATTATGAATCAATTGAGGATACACTCCAAGGCTCTGTTCAAACCATCACTAAAGGATCCCAACCAATTTTGATTGAGTATGACGACAACCCTAAATTCACCATCATGGAGGAAATGTAACTCAATGTGTTAAAGGGTATGATAGTGAAAAGAGAGAAATCAAATTATTGTAAGAAGGAGGCTACAAAAACACCATTGGTAATAGTGAAAATGGAGTATCCTTTAGACTCTAGTCAATAGGGAATACAAGATTACAGATTTGATCCCAAGAAAGACTTTATTAGCACCTCACCACATGTAGGGGATCCTTGCCACAATTTACAAGAAATTAAACCAGAAGCTAAAGATGAAACTGTGGCAGTTCAGGGGTCCACTAAAGGAACAAAGGGTAAATAAATAAAGATTATACACATTTATAGTATCATAACTAGAAGCAGAGCATTGGCTGGCCATTAGAAGCAGAGCACTAGATAACTACAACAATTTTAGCAAAGAGAAAGAAATGAAGAAGAAATAGGTAGAATTCAAAATAGAGAAGGTTGATGATAGAAAAATGGAGCTTCAAGTCCATACCTTGAAACAACACAACCAAGAATCAGAGAAACTATACTCCAGACTGTATAATAAATATCAAAGACTCCAAAATAAGCACTAGAAGACTTATTTCTTTCTAAAGGAGATAATTTGAAGGAGAACATGAAGAAGTTGCCAACACACCCAGTTATCTCCGAGTGGCCTCCAATGACATGCATGGACACCATTTCTCGATACATAGCTTCATTTTGTCACTCCCAGTCATTTTTTATCAATGTTAAGTTCACTCCATTATATGCATTAGTCTAGTTTTATTGCTAGTAGCAGTTTTTAGTTGTTTAAAGTTCAAGATTGTTAAATTAAGGCACAATAAGTGTTCATTTGTGTTTGATGTGAACCACTTCTTTTTGTTAAGTCAATTTCGAAGTATAAATTAATATACTCTATAAGTATTTTAGTTTAGTCAATAAGTTGTTTTGCAATTTATAGTGTAGATTTAAGCCTCAGTCCCATATCGACGAGAGCCTCTACAACTTTTATAAATATGCAATTTTTGTATGTTTTGAGGGTTCAATTTTTAGGAAGAATATCAATACATCAGATTCATTGAAACTCTTCTATGCATGGATTCAACTCTCTACTTTGTAAATATACTCTTGATGATAGTGTGTCTTGTCGAAATCTTCATGTGTTTTTTATATTATCTTGAATGCATTTTTTGATTTGTGCGAAGTACATTTCATTTCATTTAGTTATTGTATAACTTATCTCTATTGATATGCAACCTGTAAAACATATAATTCTTTGGTGAAGATTCATTTTTATTGAAACTTGTTGGATTAATTATTCTTAGATGCATGTTTAATGCCTTGAAATGATATTTTAAGACTTAAAATTCTTACAACATATTAGTCATTGAGTGGTTTCTTATTTCCCTTTGTTTTTACCTATATTATCTCATTTTTATGTCATTTGTGTTCCACCATCCAAGGAGGACCCTCATCCATATAATTTTTCCAACCCAACCATTCTCTTGTCTGGGTAAAACCTGTTGATATTATGGTAGCTGCGGGAGGTATTTACCTCCATGTGTGAACCTGACGAGAATAGAAGACTCTGGGAAGCAAGAGAAACCTTAATGAGTTGGATAATAACCCTAGAAGACTTGTTGTCTCAAGAAGATAATATGTATTAGGTTATTATCCTCCAAGAGAAGAAGTCGGCTAGAAGAATTAATATATATTGAATAGAGAGGTACCTAGAAGGAGAAGTCGGCCCCAGTAAGTCTACCAGAACCACTATAAATACAGGGTTCCAGTCTCTCATTTGACACATCTCAAGAATTGTAGAGAGCCAATTCTATGCAGTGCAGTTGCAGTCTTGTGCGCAGGTTTGGAGGAGAGCTACTAGTGCAACTACTATAGCTAGCAGTTACGTTTTGGATTGGACTATCTCTTGGCTAGGGTTTGGACTATCTGATCATATCTTGTTGATGCGATATCCTTGGGGAAAGGTGCGCTACCCTTTGTATGGCTATCTATCCTAGGGTTTGCTTCAAGAATGATTCTTTGTCAAGGTTAAGGTGCTCAGAGGGTGGCTTCCGCCTATGGTTGGGTGACAAGGGTATTTTCAATGGTAAAACGAGCACACATCCTTCATATTCTAATAGGTTCTGGTACCACTCCTCCTTCATTCAGTATAAACACTGGAAGGAAACATAGCCTCTAGGATA
>JASDQU011104368.1:19554-38000 GCA_032191745.1 Picea mariana | reverse complement strand
AAGAATGGTTCTTGTGTCACTCTGTGGAGTGAGTGACTTATTTAGCATCATGTCTGATTACTTATATGGAGTATGGTTTCGAGAGAGGATGCAATTGATGACACTAATAGGGATGATGGTGCTCATGATCTAATCATGAGATAATTTATACGACTATGTTGATGCTACCGGGTGAATGGTATGTTTGTGCTCAAGACCATTACCTTCAATACCTCCCTGGCTAGGAGGGAGTGTTGATATTATGGTAATTGCGGGAGGTATTTACCTCCACGTGTAAACTTGATGAGAACAGAATATTCTAGGAAGCAAGAAGAAACCCTAATTAATTGGTTAATAACCTTAGAAGACAAGTCGGCTCAAGAGAATGAAGGGTATTAGGTTATTAGCCTCCAAGAGAAGAAGTCGGCTAAAGGAAATGTTATATACTAAAGAATTAGTACCCAGAATGAGAAGTCGGCCCGAGCAGTCTGCTAGAATTAGTATAAATATAGGAGGCCAGTCTTCATTCTTGCTAGTATTCTCAGAACTACAGAAGCAGCACTTGTGCGCACTGTAGTTGGCCAGTTTGTGCGCAAATTTGGAGGAGACTTGTTGTTGCAGCTGCTGCAACTAACAGATTTCATTTTTTGCTTGGACTCTCTCTTGGTTATGATTTGGATTCCCTTATCAGCTCTTGTTAGTCTTGCTTGGTGCACTATCCTTGGAGAAAGGTGTGCCGCCTTTGTTTGGCTATCTAGTCTAGGGTTTTCTTCTAGAATGATTCTCTATCAAGGTTAAGGTGCTCGGGGGTGGCTTCATCCTATGGTTGGGTGACAATATTGCTATATTTTCTATGGTTAAATGAGCACATCCATTATATTCTAACACAATGATCTCGCTCCCTCCTGGACAAATCTTAGCTGATGACTTGTGAAATCTTCAGAGCTTCACTCCCTTTGAATATTTCTCCCCATTGTCTCTCCTGAGATTTCTCTATCGAACCCTTTGACTCCTTAGAGGTTTGCTTCGACCCTTTGTCAAACTTCAAATCTATGCACTCCTTGCAGCAGATTCCTGTGCAAGACTTAGCTTCTCATGGGCAATTGTGCACACCTTGCAAAAGTCCTTTTGCATTCCTTGCAAATGGAAGTTTCATGCTATCTCCTCTGAGCTTTTGAGTCGAAACAGACTCTGTCAACACACTCCTTGCAGACTATATGCACACCTTACATGAACTCAATGAAGAGAAACGATTTAAAAACTACCACAATACTTCACAATATCATATGCTCAACAACACGACTCATTCATTCATGAAAACAGAAAATAATAGGGGAACTATAAACAGTAGCAACACTATACATTTGAGTCAATATCTCTTTGTTATATTCATTCTAATGTAAATGGCTACAGCCTGAAAACAACATACATTTAGTAACAATTGTTTCCTACTCTGCAGCTAACCTTATTCAGGTATACAATGCACCTACTTATACAAGAGGTCCTCTCGGGTTTCCTCCATATACCTACATGATCAAAATTAAATTCTACAACTACTCAAGTCTTATTACATAAACGTCTGTGACAGACAATTTAAGGCAAAACTTTAGATCCACGCTAAAATCAAATAACTAAAGGATGATTTGATATTTTATGGTTTTGACGTGATCGTTCAACCTCCTCCCATTAACTTCTCAGATTCATCCTTTACTCAGAATTTCTCTGCAATACGCCATCTTTAAAAATTTAAAATTTTACTCAAAAGGCACGCTAGGCATTGTTCTGTCATCCCATGTGGCTTTGGTTGACGATGCTCCTGCATCATACTCCTCTAAGCAGAAAAATCATGGAATCTTGTCCATGAGCTCCTACATTGACCTTCCATGCTTCTAAACATCAGCTTCACTTACCCAACTGGTATCTTCTATCAGGTGTCCCTTCCACTTGACCAAATATTCAAAATAGGCCTTCCTCCTAGTCTTCTTTCCAATCCTCTGATCAACCATCTTCTCCATCTGTGGATTTTCTGCTACAGGCATCTGCTTCTCCCACTGAAACTTTTCTTGATCTTCTGACCCTTCTGTGTCATCTTCCCTGTAAGGATACAGGTCTGAAACATTGAATATGGGTGATATTCCCACATTCTCTGGCAGCTCTATCTCATAAGCATTGTTACCAAATTTTCTTAGGATCTTGCATGGTCCAATCTTCTTCAACTTCATCTTGTTATATGTTCCTCTTGGGAACCTTTCCTTCCTCAAGTGTGCTAAGACTTGATCTCCCACTTCAAATTGAAGTTATCTTCTGTGTTGATCAACTCTATGCTTATACTCTGCATTGATGTTTTGCAACTGGTCCTTGATCTTATCATGAAGCTTTTACATTTCTGTAGAGAAGTCTTCTGCTCCAGCACTTATGAATTCACTTTGCTCCATGTCTCTCAACTCTTATACCCCTCTTGGCATCATTCCATACACTATCTGGGATGGGTTTTTTCATGTACTTCTGTTTGGGGAGTTATTATATGCAAACTCTGCTTGTGACATAATTTGATCCCACTTGCTATGATGTTCAGTGACCAAACTTCTCAACAAATTTCCTAAACTCCTATTTACCACCTCAGTTTTTCGATCTGTCTAAGGATAATATGTTGAACTAAAAGATAGTTTTTTCTCCAGATTCTTCCATAATGTTCTCCAGAAATGACCAACAAATTTAGTGTCCCTATCTGAGACAATACTCTTGGGCAACCCATGAAGTCTCACAACTTCCTTGAAAAACAAATTTGCAATGTGTTATTGGATAAATCGGTGAATGCGGACATAAACTGATCTCCCTAGATCCACCTAGATCTAGAACAAAACGAGACATGACATGGTGCTTTACCTAAGCTCTAATCATTGAATTTACTATTAGACGAGAGATGAATGACATACCTTTAAATATCGCTTATGTATGTCTTTGTTGTCCCTGCTCCACTCCAGTGCTCTTGTGATATCAGTCCTACAATGACACAAACCAACCAAAGTGAAAGCAACAATAATATTTTCAGTGAAAACTTACACATGGGATCAAGGAGTCATGTAATAAAATGAGAATGATTTTATGGGAAAGAAACATGCCACCGTATTATATTAAGTAAACATGGAAGATACAACCAAACAACCTTGATGTTGTAAGGTTCCCTTTTAGTGGCCCTTTTCTCCAACACACACACTTGCTCCAAACTTGCATGAAGAGGATCCAAAATAACTTGATGGAAAAATGAATACCTCAAGCATCAATTGAAATAGAATCCCTCACACAATTCTCATCCTATTCCTTCATTAATTCCTTGCTTACTTGTTTGCTTAACCATTTCCATGAGAAACCCATTCTTATATAGGAGAAAGAGAGATGTTTAAAGAGATTAGGATGATCCCACCAAATCAAATAAGTGAGTAGGATCCCAACCATACAGATTCCACCTCATATTCTAGAAGATTTCCTTCTAGAATCTTTGTGAACTTCGACCTTTTCCTAGTCTTTCAACATCGTCGCACCCTGGATATAGGACAGCCTGCGAAAACGCCACAAACTAGTTTCAGGACAGACTGTGGCGATCAGGAATCTCCGCACTATATCTTATGCTTGGCCTGCGATGTCCTTTCTTAACAAGGTTTTATTGAAGAGAACAATCAATTTTCTCATGAAGAAATTTTCTTTTGAGAGCTTGAACACATGCTATAGAAACATCACCAGGGTGACTAAAATAATATGTAACACAATGTGTGTTGCATCATTTGTCTTCTAGCATGGGATAAAGTGTGCCATCTTTGAGAATCTATCAACCACAACAAATATGGAATCACTTCCACTTTGGGTTCTTGGCAATCCCAACACAAAATCCATATTTATCGCATCCCAAGGCCTATCTGGAATAGGCAGTGGTTGATACAATCCAGTGTTTTGTTTATTTCCTTTTGCATACTAGAAAATATTACATTTGTTCACAAACCTCTTCACCTATTCTCTCATACTTGGCCAATAGTATGAATTGTTCAATTGTGTAAACGTCTTGTCATGGTCGAAATGCCCTACTAGACCTCCACTGTGTTTTTCCTTAAGTAGATTTTCCCTCATCGAGCACCTTGATATGCACAATTGGAAACCTTTAAAAAAACATCCATATTGAATCATGTGCTATGTCCACTGGCTTCTGTCTCTAAGCACAGGATTTGCACATGATTCATATGCTTCCTTAAAATCCAGATCATCGCAATACATATCCTTAAGGTGTTCAAACCCCAATGTCTTCACTTGAAATTCTTGCAGAATCAGACATCTCCTACTCAATGCATCAGCAACCTTGTTAGCATTACTAGAAACATGTTTAATGAAAAAAGTGAAATTTTGCATAAACTATATCCACTTAGCATGTCTCTGGTTTAACTTCTCCTGTCTGGTTATGAATTTTAAAGCTTGGTTATCGCTATACAAGACAAATTCCTTTGGAATGAGATAGTGTCTCCATTTCTTCAAGGCTTGAATTATGGCATAAAATTATTTTCCATATGTGGATTACTTTCCCTTAGTCTCATTCAACTTCTCACTGAAATATGCAACAAGCCTATTTTCTTGGCTCAAAACCGCTCCAATTGCAACTCCACTCGCATCACACCTTACTTGAAATTTTTTCCCAAAATTTGGCAAGACCAAAATTGGTCATTCTGTTATCTTCTCCTTCAATATATTGAAACTTTTCTCAGCTTCTTCTATCCATTTAAAATATTTGTGTCTCTTCTTCACTGTATCCATCATTGGTGCACAAATTCCCCTGAAATTTCTAATGAACTTCCTATAGAAAATAGCTAATCCATGGAAGTTTCTCACTTCAAACATACTCCTTGGTGATGGCCATTCTTTGATTTCCCTGACCTTCTCGGGATCCATCTTCAATTCATTAGAAGAGATCACAAAACCAAAGTAAATGAGTTTTGTCTTCATAAAAGAGGACTTCTTCAGATTTATCAACAGCTTCTCCTGCTATAGTCTCCTCGTCACTAATGTCAGATGTCTCAAATTCTCTTCTTCAGTTCTACTGAAGACCAATATATCATCCAGATATACAATCACAAACTTACCAATGAAATCCTTCAATACTTCATTCATCGGTCTCATAAAATTACTTGGGGCATTTGTTAAAACAAATGGCATAACAAGCCACTCATACAACCCCTCATTTGTCTTGAAGGTTGTCTTCCACTCATCACCTTCTCTCATTCTTATCTGGTTATACCCACTTTTCAAATCTATCTTTGAAAAAAAAATTGCTCCACTTAAGAAATCCATTAAGTCATCCATCCTAGGCAAAGGAAATTTGTACTTGATGGTGATCTTGTTTATGGCTCTTGATTCTGTACACATTCTCCATCCTCCATCCTTCTTTGGACTCAACACAGTTGGTACTGCGCATGGACTCAAGATTTCGCTGACCAAACCCTTGTCTAATAATTCTTGGAATTGTTTCTTTACCTCCTCATTCTCTTGAGGTGTCAATATGCATGTTGCTTTGTTCAGCATACTTTCTCCTGGTATCAATTCAATATGATGATTGATACTTCTGATAGGTGGCAATGAGTTAGGAAACTCATCCACTACTATGTTAGCAAAATTCTCCAACAACTCCTAAACTTCTTCAAGCAAATCATCCATAGAAGTACTTGCAAGAACCACTCTGGGTTTCCTCACCACAACAAACTGCATCTCTTGTTCCTTCTTAACTTCACTTAGGATTTCCTTCCCACTCATGAGAAGTATGCTTGTGTTGGCTTCTTCTTTTACTTTCTTCTCCTCTATTGGAAGCAACATGTGTGTCCTACCATTCTTTTCCAAAGTGTAAGTGTTCTTTCTCCCATCATGAATGACATTCTTGTCAAACTGCCACAGTCTTCCCAACAAAACATGGCATACATCCGTGGGAATTACATCACATAGAATCTCATCCCTATATCCACCTATTTTAAATTCAACAAGGAATTGTTTAGTTACCATTACCCGGTGTCCTTTTTGCAACCATGAGACCTTATATGGATTTGGATGTGGAGTTGTCTCCAACTCCATTTTCTCCACCATCTCTGTGGATACTAGATTATCAGTGCTCCCACTGTCAATTATCACCTTGCATACTCTGTCTTTAGTCTTGCAAGTTTTCCTGAACAAATTTTTCCTCTACACTGGTTTTTCAACTTCTGGTTCTGGCTTCAAGAGAGCCTTCCTTAGCATCAGAGATTGTCCATCCTCTGCACCTTTTTCTTCAACATTCCCTTTATGTGCTTCTGAAATTTGAGCTTCACCTCCTCTTTATTTCTTTCTCTCGGTACATTCCCAAGACTTGTGTCTTGGTTTTTTATAGGTATAACATATTATCTCTCCTCCTCTGCTTCTTCCTCTTCCTCTGGAAAAAGAATTTCTTCCACTAGGTTGTCTCCCTCTAGAGATTCCTCCTCTTTCTGAGTGACTGTGGGTTTTCTCATCTTCACCCCTGGGCTTCTGTGCCTTATCATGGGCAACTCCTTTACCTTTGTTCGGGATTCTACCTTTGCCTCGCTGGATTTGGGGGCTGGCTTTGTTTTCTAGCCAACTTCCCCTCTACTTTCAATTCATATTGATATGCCTCCTCTACTGTCATCACCGACATCATCTTGATTTCATCTTGGATTTCATATCTCAGGCCATTTATATACCTGGAAACTTTCTCTTCATCTCTCTCCCGTTTTCCAGTTCTGATGTTCAGCTTGTAAAACTCCTATGTGTACTCTTTCACTGTCATTCCTTTTTTTCTAAGGTTCTACATCCTCCTGAACAAATTTATCTTATAATCCTTGGGTATGAACTTAGCCTTCAGCTTGGCTACCATTCTATCCCAAATCTTAATCTTTTTCTTACCTTTGCTTCGTCTATCAGCCTGCAGTTTGTCCCACCACAGTGTTGCATGTCCTTTCAAACTGGTGACAGCATGCCTCACCTTCTTTTCCTCAACGACATCTTCATAATCAAAATATTTTTCCATGGACCTTATCCAATCCAACAACTCTTCAGCATCCAAATTGCCTTCATACATTGGGATGTCTATCTTTTCTCTAGCTCCCAACTTCACAATAGCTTTCAGTAAGTGTTCTTCAACAACATCTCCCCCTACAGCTTCATCAACCTCTGTTTCTTCACTTTCTTCCTCACTGACGTCTCTCACGTCAAGTGATCTCCTATGAGTTGCTTCCATCGCTTTCAACCTTTCACGCAGTTCCCTCATTTCCCTTTTGACAGATCGATTTGCTACATGAGGATCCACACGTCTCCTTGGTGGCATTGTGTTGACTGGTCTCACACACAGAGTACAACCTTGAGTTCTTTTAGGCTCTGATAACACTTGGCACAGACCACCCCTTAATATCCCTCGGGGCTTCTTGACCTCTCGGTCAAGGATCATTAAATATTTGAGTTGGATTATCTCCTCGAGACCTTACTAGTCTCAATCCCAATCAGCCACAGGCCCTGTTATCACCCTCAAGGTTTTCACGGTCACGATCTGATCGTTACTTCTTTTCCCGTCGATCGATGTTTCATAGTAATTGAGGGCTGCCAACATGCTCACTCTTTATCGGAGAGTTATGTCCCCCACAATCAAAAAAGCGCTCACCCAATCTCGATTGAATCGTGGTCGTTCATCCCATGTCCCGAAGAGATCAACGGCACTAGCGAATAGCGAGTTGCGAACTAGCACATTCGCTAATTTTTCCTCCGCTCCCCGCAATGATTCCCCACCGTCGATTCTCCATTCTCATATCGACAGTTATCCACGGGTCCTGCTCTCTTAGCACCTTTTTCCAAATATCACACTCACAAGCATTGTCTCCTTCTTCGCGTGTGACCCTAGCTATGACCCAGGCTAAAACTCCTAAAGTGCTTCGGTCTTTTAGCTTCGGAAAAATACAGAAACACTTCTCCACAAATCCCTGGAGTTATAAACTCGTGGAGCATCGAATCCACGACAGAATCAATGGTCCATAAACCCCTCTCATATCAACGGTTCGCAGTGACTCCGGGAGTTCGGAATTCAGTCGTTCTGCCCACTCCAACACCTTACACTTCCGGAGCACTCAACTAATGGAGGTAATATCTTCCCTCCACGTGTCTCCCTTAAATGGACGGTTGTGGTCTCCTTTGACCTTCATAACTTCGAGAGTTTGAAACTCTCTCCCTCCACTTTCTTTCGGAGTGTTTTCACCCGAAATCACAATCGACCGAATCGTGTCCTTCTGGAACTGATAGTCCAGATATTCTCTACTCACATCGACTTCCTCTCAGAGTGTTAGACCTCTGAGCTTCCTAATATCTCACCACGTGTTCTATGCAATGGACGGTTGCGATCTACTTCGGCCTTCGGGATTTCGTAAGTTTGTCAAACTCCACAACTGAAATCTTCTGAAATGACTTTCCCCGAAGTCTATGATCTGTTGACATGTACCTTTTGGCAACCAATGGTCAGGATCTATTTTGACCTTCAGCTTTTCGGTGATTTCACTTTCTCCTTATCTACAAAACTTCTAAAGTACTTCCACTCCGGAATTTTAGATCTTATGCCACCTGTCCCTCTAGATGATGGATGGTCCCTAACTCTTCGGGACTTCGACGAATCCTCACTCCTGGGTGCACCCAGAGACTTGAAACTTGTGTGCTTTGCCCAGATCCAACAGTTTGCAACGATCCCTCTTCCTCCTGGATGGATCTTAGCCGATGACTTGTGAAATCTTCAAAGCTTCACTCCATTTGAAGATATGTCCCCGCTATCTCTCATGAGCTTTCTCTATTGAACCCTTTGACTCCTTAGGGTTACTTCGACCCTTAGTCAAACTTCAAATTTGTGCACTCCTTGCAGCATATTCCTACGCAAGACTTAGCTTATCGCGGGTGACTATGCACACTTTGCAGCAGTCCCTTTGCACTCCTTGCAAATGGAAGTTTCACACTATCTCTTCTGAGCTTCTGAGTCGAAACAGACTTCACCAATGCACTCCTTGTGGACTATATGCACACCTTGCATGAACTCAATGAAGATAAATGATTTGAAACTTACCCCAATACTTCACAGTATCATATGCTCAACAACATGACTCATTCATTCATGAAAACAAAAAATAACAGGGGAACTATAAACAGTAGCAACACTATACATTTGAGTCAATATCTCTCTGTTATATTCATTCCAATGTAAATGGCTACAGCCTGAAAACAACATACATTCAGTAACAACTATCTCATACTATGCAGCTAACCCTATTCAGGTATACAATGCACCTACTTATACAAGAGGTCCTCTCGAGTTTCCTCCAACTACCTACCTGATCGAAATTAAATTCTACAACTACTCAAGTCCTATTACATATATGTCTGTGACATGCAATTTAAGGCGAAACTTCAGATCCACGCCAAAATCAAATAACTAAAGGATGGTATGATCTCTTCTGGTTTTGACGTGATTGTTCAACATCCTCCCATTAACTTCTTTGATTCATCTTTTACTCAGAAGTTCTTTGAGATATGCCATCTTTCAAAATTTAAAATTTTACTCAAAAGGCACGCTAGGCGTTGTGTTGTCATCCCATGTGGATTTGGTTGACGATGCTCCTGCATCACATTGTCCAATGAAATGAGGGGAAGTACCTGGGGTTTTCCCCGAGGGTTGTTACCTAGGATTTACCTTGGGTACCATCCTTGAAATGAGGGGAAGTACCTGGGGTTTTCCCCGAGGGTTGTTACCTGGAAAAAAGTATAAATGTTTATAACACATTTGGGAATATTGTTGGTGTGACGAGAAAAAATACTTTTGACATCTCGATATTCAAGTGAAGATGCATGTACATAAGGTTGTTGGCATCTTATTGATATTATCTTGCAAGCATTCTCTTAAAGATGATTGAGGTTTTTCATTGAACTCCAAGAAAAATATTCCATGATAATTCATTTATTGGTTAGCAAGTAGAAGGCTCTTACTACAAATGTTGGCATTTTTTATAAAGAGCTTGGTAAGATCTCTTCTTTAAGAATTTTGGCAAATAGATTATATAGTTTGAATAATAATGAGGATTGTTATGTCATACCAATAGTGACGACTTGTGTAGTTTGGTTGATAATGCAAAGTTTAAATGTGTGAAGATAATACTCTTAAACTTGAATGCTCATATTTTGTAATGAGATGGAATATTATTGGATTCATGGTGTTAATGCTGAAGGCTATGTGCACTTATGCATTTTAATTATTAAATGAAAGTTGAGGAGTTTGAACTATGTAGGTTAATGACCCAATAATTGGTGTGGACGATATAAGCCTTGTACTCTTATGCACGATTTTGATCCTCGTTATGGTTGAGCTTTTGTGAATGCAAAATAGTGACTTTTAGTGTCGTGAGCATCTTGTTAATGGGTTGAACACGTTCTTGTGTGTAATCTGGCATGTGTTAGCAAGTTGGGTAGTTACCCTAACAATGCAATTGGCTTATCACTAATGGACTCAAATAATGTCTTTCTCTTTGAAAAGGGATTATAGATGAGGATTCCTGGTTATTCCTTCAATAATGGAGTAATAATGGAGTTGTATTATGATTAATGTGAAAGATCTGAATTCTTCGTAAATATTGTCAGCAAGGTAAAGAGATGAGATTAGCTCCCAAGTCATGAACTCATAGTTGGGCCATGAGGGTTGGTGATTGTGTGATGTAGTTAATGGTATTTATAGTGTGATTCTAACTTAATAATTTTGGTATACTGTTCACAAGTTCATTGTTGTTCAAACCCTTGTTGTTATCGTTTGATGGCTTTTGCATTATGGTGAGAATTTGAAATTGTTGTGGTAACATGCAATCGTGCTCCAACAATATTCATGATATGTTGATACCTCTATCTTATTTTAGGGGTTGGATTTTAAATTAATATAATTAACGAGGTTTGGTATGATCTTGTATATGTGAAAGGTAACCATGTTTACCTTCAGCTGGGTATATGTTGGTTGTCTATATGGTAAGAGAATGATAAATGTAATGCCAAATAATATCAACTTGAAGCAATTGAAATGTTGGTTAAGACTTACTTGTTATGAGATGGTAGTGATATTTCACATACTTAATAATGATATCTAAATAATCCTTAGTATTGATTGAACAAATGACCAAATTGAAATTGTGCCAAAATGTAATTACGGTTCTAGAAATGGGAGCATGTCATTCATGGGTAATGTTTCTTAATCATATAGAAAACACAAATGAAATATTAAACATGCTTTGCAATGATATTCCACATACTTAATAATGATACCTAAATGGGCCTTACTAGAGCCTTACTATAAACAATTAATAATGATACCTAAATGAGCCTTACTATTAGTTGAACAATTGTCTAGAGTGGCATTGTGGTAAAATGAATAGAATCCTCATTTCATTACAAGAATGCTCAAGCTCAATTGAGTTATTGCAACAATGGCATAATAATAAATGGCATTGTGGTAAAATGAATAGAATCCTCATTTCATTACAAGAATGCTCAAGCTCAATTGAATTATTGCAACAATGGCATAATAATAAATGGTATAAAAAACAACAACTAATTCAATCAACCCTATATTATGGAATATCGTCAATGGAAACTATTTATATACCATTACATTGGTACCTAGTGAAAAATATGTGTATTATACATTAAACAAGGAAAATAGCTGCAAAAGCAGCTAGTCCCTGCTTAGTTGAACAATTCAATTATGTGAGCCATAAACTGTAGAGGTTTTGTTTACATCTGGATAGGTGGGATGAATCCCAGGTCAGGTTCTGTTTACAACAATCTGGGTGTTGTTTACAACCATTCGAAAGAATAATTTTATATAATAATAAAAAATATATACTATTTACTTTGAACCTAAGAGGATTAAATATATCTAATAAGCGAGTTTCCCAATTCCTTGCTTAATTTGTATGCCAACCTTGTTCCAGAACACATAATTTGTTGCAATATTAAACACTCAAACACATAATGAAACCAACAAAAGTGGTCTGATGTGTGAATGAGCAGGTATGCAATATTAAAACTCCTCACCTCTCGTGAAAAACTAGAGATCAGAATCTTTTGCAGAGCTTCTTTTAAATATTTTTTGATTTCAGCCTCTTCCATGGCTTTCTCACTTGAAAAAGCAATTAGGGAAGCCCCATATAAATGGACAATGCTACTCATCTCTCCCTCTGTCTGAAAGCATGCAAACTGCCCATTTTGGTTTTTGAAATGTTTCAAAACGTATGCAATAAAATGAAATTTCTTATTAACATCTGAGGAAAAGGAGATCTATTGTTCAAAGAACCAATTTACATATTTGAATTATACTTGGCAGTTTGGTTATCATCCTCAAAGAAATTCAAAGAATAAATTATTAATAAAATGATTCAAAGGATTGAGAAATGTGAGGGTTAACAAGTGGTTGAAGTTTACAACCATTATATAAATACCCTCTGATGGTTAACAAGTGGTTGAAGTTAACAACTATCTCATTTTGAATTCAATGAATTCATACTATGGAATGCATAATATTGAAAATTTAAGATAAAGTCATAATTTAATTTAATTTAGCATAGTTTTTTTTTGGTTGACATGGTTGCATTTCTATATCATAACGATTAGCAATTACACTATACAGGCACAAACATATTGTTGACATCGAAATTTGATTTCAACACTAAATAAATTATTATTTATTCATGTTTTATTGTAAAAATGAAAAGAAAAAGAAATTGTAGGGGTTAGAGAAGGTGGGCAATCCTTTACTTTAACATTGAAAATATTACAAATTGTTGTAAAAGGGAAAAAAAGTGTAGGGGTTGTAGAAAGTGGACAATCCGTAACTTTCGATGTGATAACACATGAACTTGCAGTAGTAGGGATTGACATATTCCATCATGAAAGATAACAGACTTAAAATAATTCTTATAATTTAAACTATAACTAAATTAATATAAAATCAGCTAAACCAAAAAAGTTTTAACTAATAAAAAGTTTGTGCATGTATTTTTTCCCTTTCCTAATACTTATGAAATATAAATTAAGATAAACATTTAATTTAAACACCATAATTAAATAATAAATACAAAACTATCTTAGTTTTTTTTCAAGCATTAAAAAAATGAAAAAAATGTAGTTTGGAAAGCCTTATATTTATTCATCACTAAATGAAAAAAAAAAAAATGAAAACTGCTTTAATACATCCCCTTCAAATGAACTTATGGTGGTGCAACACATTATAACTGCAAATGTAATCTGAAATATATTATAACAACGAAGAGGTCCCAACTGTCAGTTAATTATAACAACTATTTTGATAATATAATTTCAGAATTTTTGAGATGATGTTTGAGGAAATGATACCAGAATCATATAATAATATGATGAGACATGTTAGCACTAGAAGTCACCTCTAGATTGCAGCAGAGGTAAGCCCAGTACCCATCAGTTTTATGTCACAGGTTGGTTATAAGAGGGTCAAATGGGCGCAGTCTCAAGAAAATATCGTCTTAACTCAGAAAACTACACTGATATGCACAAGCATGTGAGGTATTGGTTTAATTTTAGTCAGTAGGTTGTGGTAAGGGTGAGTAGGAGGAAGACTTTGGCGAGAAAATGTAGAGGTAGGCCGAAGACATCAGGTCTTCCAGCAGTCCAGGAGGAAAAACTTAGACACAAGATCTTCTTGAATCCAAGTCTCAAAGGAAATGAAAGGAATTATAACAACACTATAATCAAACTTTCATCATAATGCAGTCACAATAATTCAAGTGAATCAGTCAATCATGAACTCTTTCAATATCGGAGGGAAACAAGAGGGAGCAAGAAAGTTGACTATCATTAAACAAGAAATCTCAGATAACAAAGCATAACCAGAGAACCAGAGTGTTCATCAAAACTTTACAAATCGAGAGCTTTGCTCTACCATCGACCATTACAAAATATAAAAACCGAGTATATATATACTCAAAGCAACTTGCTCCCTACAGAAGCGTGCTCTGGTCACTGTATTCAAGGATTGGCGTCTTCATCTTCTTCTGTCAGGCTACACTTGCATTCTTCTGTCAAATGCAAGATCAGATCGGTATGGGCTTCACACGAAAATCCATGATAGGGAACTTTCGGTTGACAGTCTACCCTCCACGGCTAGATTTTCCATGCTTTCCATTTATGTGGTGAAACGAGGTTTCAACCACCTTCCCCATTTTCATTAACTACTTTTATTAGGATCAAGACGAGGCCTGACACCCATGAATACTCCAAGCGAGCTCATAACTCCTTCAAGTCAATTCTAGCACCTCGAGGCCACGCAGATCCTTCTCTGTGACCAACTCAAGCGCTTTGATCTTTTGCACAGCTACTTTTCTTTTTCCCCATGCGACCGCGGGCCATGACCTTGTGCTTATCCACATGAAATCTCGAGATTTTGCATTTCGGGAGTTTTCGCTCCTCTTAATTCAAATATCCCGATGCTCGTTCCCACGAAATGGCCCATCTGGATCAACAGTCAGATTTGTCTCGAATCTGACGGCCACGATCATCTCCTCGAATAACTTCAGTCGCCTATCGCTCAATCAAGCGCTTACCTCTCTTAGGCCCCACTTTCCATTTGACCTTGGGCTGTGATCATGGGCCTAACTCTCAGGCGCGTTGCGATTTTGTGTTTTGTGATTTCACGTTGTGCTCCATGCTCAAACCGTCCAAGTTGCAAAATCGCGATCCCTCGGATCGGATGACACACATCCCTCTGAAATGGATGGCCCAGATTATTTCACGGCTTCGCATTTTCTGAGTCCTCATGACTCTTCCCTTTGACCACTCCATTCTGCGAGTCAGCAAAATGTTGATCCTGCACCACGCATCCCTCCCAATACCAATGATTAGGGTCGGCCTCGTGATTTCGGACCTCTGTCCGACGCTAAACTTGGTGCAATTGTATGATCCCGATCACCCGATGGTCATTGATCTACTCCATCTGATGGATCTCTGCCGTTGAAAGTTGATATTTCTCGCTTTCTTGATTTGAGTTCATATCAGACCGCTCTAACTGTTGTGCTTGGTGCTCACGACGGAGGCCTGTGAAGATTACTTGGATGACTGGCTGAGGGATCAAGAAAACAAAAGGATCAGTGACAGAGGTAAAGAGAAAAGTGATCGACCTTAGAGAAAACAGAAAATATTAGGGATGATATTTCTTAGGCAGCCAACAATGAAAAACAGGTCTATCAAACAGGTGGAAACAAATAGAATAAAAACTACAAGTTGAGACGAAAAACTTATGATTAGGTCTGCAAAAAGAGGAGAAACGTGTGAAATTATAGACCTAGGTAGAAACCACAAACTCACAAGACCTTGACAAGTTTATGTGATAACATTTGGCTCCACAAGGGATGGCATGCTCCTTGCGAGCTTTCAAGAACGTGTAGCTTCAGTGACTTTGATTTGGGTTGTGGAGTCTCTTATTAAAAACAAAATAAACGTAAAACAGGAACGGTATTTACAATAGTGGGACGTCGACTATGGTTTTAAATAAAAAAAAAATCCAGAAAGTGCCCATTTACAGGGCCACGAAAAACATTGTCTCCCTCCAAATTCTGCAACCTGTAAGTATTATTTCGTAATACCTCGGAAATATTGAAGGGACCTATCCAAAGGGCTTCGAATTTACCATGCTTTCCCTTGTCCTGTCTGGATGCATCCCATTTGAGCACTAGATCTCCCATCTAGAAATCCTCTTTTCTTATTTTCTTGCCAAAAGTATCCTTGATCCTCCATTGACAGTCATGTTTTGTGTCTGTCATCCGCTCTTTAGTATGTTGCACCTCTACCAGCTGATGTATCCTCCTAATCATGTCATCAGGCTCTTCTTGGTAGTCTTGGAAGAAATTTTCCACCGGCAAGGCGAGATGAGAAGGAAAAATTGCTTCAGTCCCACATACAAGTTGGAAAGGAGAGATGCCCAGGGACCTCTTTGTTGTCACTCTATCAGCCCACAGAGAAAATTTGAGCTTTGAATCCCATGCCTTCTTGTTGTCCTCTAGCAGTCTTTTGATGATATTTATCAGGCTTTTGTTGGAGGACTCTGCTATTCCATTGCCTTGTGGATAGTAGGGGGTAGAGTGAATCAATGCAATTCTAAACTACTCACAAAACTTGACCAATGGTTCAGCCTTGAAGGATGCAGCATTATCAGTAACAATTTTGTTCGGACAACCAAACCTTTCCATAATATCTTCAAGAAAACCGATGATCACCTTGTGAGAAGCACTCCTTGTGGGGATAGCTTCTATCCATTTGGTAAAATAATCTATTGTAGTTAGGATCCACCTATGATGACCACTTGAAGGAGGGTGAATCTCCCCAATAAAGTCTAGGCCCCACTATTGGAAGGGTCCTGAAGCTACTACGGGCTTTAATGGCAGAGACTTGAGTTGCTTCTTCTCAGAGAATTTATGACACTTGATGCAAGCCCTGATTTTCACACAAACATCAGTGAATAGAGTAGGCCAGTAGTACCCAGCCCTGAGAATTTTGTAGGTTGTGGTTTTCCAGAAATGATGCCCTCCACATAGGCTGCTATGAAAATCAAACATAATCCTTTGGGCCTCCTGTGGGTCTAGACATCTCAGAAGCACTCCTAGAGGGTCTTTCCAATACAAGGCCTGGTCAATAAGGAAATATCTAATTGCTCTGAGCTTTAAATATTTTTCCTTACTTTCTCCCATACCATTTGGAGGTCGCAACTCTTGCAAAAAAAATATAATATCTTTGTACCAAGCGCATTCTGCCAATTAAGGGTTGTCCCGAGGACTTTTATCAGGTAACTCAGCCTGTTGATTTTCTGAGAAAGTGTTGATGAATTTAACCCCCAAAGCTTTGTAATTGGATTCAGCCAATAGCTTGGCTAAACCTTGGACTTTAACTCATTTCGTGGGTTTTATTTCCAAATCAAATTCAAGGATTTTGTCAATCTACTTGCTCCTTCTCTTGTCTATGTCAGGCTGAATGAGAATGTCCTTCACGGAGGCTGAAGGAACATATGCAATTATCTTCGAATGAAAAACATAGACTCTAAAATCTTTGAGAGGTTTCACCAAGACATAGGCTTGCTTCTTCATGATGTCGTATCTGATCTCTGTATCCCTCAATGCTCTGTTGAAAAAGGAAATAGGTTTATCTAGCCCTGCATCACTCTTTTGTAGTAAAATGGTGGCCACTGTGTTAAATGAAGAAAAAGAGAAAATCAGAAAAATTTTGGAATAATCAGGACTGATTATCACAGGTGCTTCAGTCAGTGCCTTATTTATTTGGTTGAAGGATTCTCTGGACTCAGTAGTCCATTTTACTTTGTTCCCCTTCATGAGCATGGTTGTGATATGTTTAACCAATTCAGCAAAATTTGAAACAAACCTTCTTAGAAAATTATTTTTTCCCGGGAATGACTGGACTTCTTTCTTGGATCTGGGAAGTGATAAGGCTTGAATAGATTCTACCTTGCTTGAATCAATCCTGACCCCTTCAGTTGATACAATGTGTCGCAACAATTTTCCCTCCTGCATGGAAAATAAAGACTTCTTGGGATTTAGGGAGAGACAAAACCTTTTGCATTTCGAGAAGACTTTTCTCAGATGTTGACAATGTTATTTATCATATTTGGAGAAGACTGTTATGTCATCCAGATAGATGACCACAAATTTATGTCTTTCTTCAATGAATGTGATGTCCATGGCTTGTTGGAAGGTTGCTCCTATGTTCATCAATCCAAAGGGAATTTTGGCATACATGAATGTGCCCCAAGGAGTGGTGAAGGTTGTATTTTCTCTGTCTTGAGGCAGGACAGAGATCTGGTTGTAGCCAGAAAAACCATCAATCATGGAAATTCTGGATGCACCTGTCACCCTCTGCAATATGTGTTCCATCTTTGGCAAAGGGTAATTGTCCTTCTTAGAGATTCTATTCAGATTCCTGAAATCGACACAGAGTCTGATTTCTCCACTCTTTTTACTCACCGGGACCAGGTTGGCTACCCATTCAGAATATCTCAAAGGGATAATGATTTGGGCGTCCATCAGCTTCTTTACCTCCTTTTCCATAATAGGCAGCAGCATAAGATTTATTTGTCTTAATTTATGTCTAAATGGTTTGGCCTCCTCTCTCAATGGGATCTTATGCTTAATTATAGTTGTGTCGTATGTTTTGAGGTCTTCATAGGTCCAAGAAAACACATCAGCGAATTCCTTTAATAACTTAGCATACTCGGCCCTCTTCTCCCTTGACAGGCTTCTTGATAGCTTGACAAATTTTGTATCTTTCTCTGTGCCAATATTGCACTCAGCTACATCAGCATCCTCAGTTGAGACTTTAAACTTTACTTCCACATTGTTCCCATCGAA
>JASDQU011104367.1:0-21518 GCA_032191745.1 Picea mariana | reverse complement strand
GGTCTCTAGGGAACACAACAACAGCCTTATGAGAAGTGTGACCTTGGCTAAAGTTGAAGAGACAGTCAAATAAATTACTTATGGGAAGTCTCTTGGCCCCGATGGTTTCACAACAAACTTCTTTCAAGCTTGTTGGAGCATCATAGGTAAAGACCTCTGGGAAGTAGTAGAATAATCTGAGACTTCCAAAACAGTTCTACAAGATTTCTCCGGCTTCGATCTCCCGGAATCTCCAAAACTCCTCTAAACTTTCTCATCCACTCAATAACACAACAGGTACAAATGAAGTGGCATTGTGGTCCCTACAACTATATATAGTCCATATTGCCAAACTTCTAGACTCAATTCCGGGAACTCTGGGCATCCATTTTTCGATTCATCTTCAGCCACGGGATCAGCACCCCGTAACCTAAACCATGACAGTCCCTGAGCCACTTTCTATCCTTAGCCCCTGGGGGATATTTTTCTCATATTACACTCAGGTACGCATGCTTACATTCTTGAATAACTGCTCTATGATCTTTCTCTTCAGATATTGTTCACATCGGGGTATTTGTTTTTCATGTGTGTAGGTACTTTCTCATCATATCTCAACAGTCTCCCTTCAGGTATATTATCGACACTGGCATGTAGTCTTTCCCTCTGAATATCACAATGCATTTCTAGTCACACCCCTCAATATTTTCCTCTAGGATCCCTATATCCGGCTCTGCAGTACTATCACCTCCACTACATTTCAGTACTGTCACTCGATAGTACTCCCACCCACATGAGTTGCCCCATTCATAGTCCCCATGGGTACTTTGACACTCATGCTATTTTCACCCTTTAGGGATGGGAGTCTCGATAGTCTTACATCGTGTCAAGAATCAGCCACATACTCCTTCTCCTCATGTTGCTAAAACTTCCCAACAGACTCCTAGGTTACTTCATCATGGTTCTATTTTAACTGCACCCCCCCAGTATCATTAACCATCCATTTCATTCACCGCCAATTTGCCCATCTGCAGATTGTCCTCCATACATTTCCTTAAATACAGAAACTCGCCTCTACGGCCCTAACCCTCCACTTGTTCTCCGAGCAACTTGCACCCTCATCAGGCCAAGCCATCTTACACTGGGGCACCCATTTTTGTATCTGCACAGTTATCCCAACTTATTCTTTTTTATTCTTTTGGTAATTTTACAAACCCCTTTTTTTCATTTTCATAGCTTTCTATTGCCGCCTTTAGGGGCCTTCCTTTTTTCAGCAAAGCAACCCTTGTTACCCTTGGTTGGGGAATTTCTCATTTTCCAAACATCAATGACATTATCTATAAACCTCGAGTATCCTACAGCCCATACACCTTTCAATCTCTATGTTTACCCATTTTTTCACGCCTCTGGCACAATTTACCCTCATGTAGTTGTCCCCCTAACACTAGATTCAGTTTCACGGTTCTTGCCACTTTACATCTCCCCACAACCAAAGGAAGTCTTGAGTCTCACTACTCCTCGACTTCATCTATGTTACTCATCAGTTCCTGATTTTGTCCAAGTGGATTTCATGAAGCCCTCTGCTTCTCGAAGTCGTGTCTCCCTTTCTATCGACATCAACATAGTTTCCAGCAAGGTGACAGTATCTTGACTCTCATTACCTTTACAATGAGGAGTTTCGGATGACACAGAGATAACCATCATTGCTCTTTGATGTCGTTGACCCCCACCACATTCGACTTCAACACTTTCTCATGTTGCAGTGAGTCTTACTTTGAAACTAGTGCAATTGTTTTTTATATTTGTCGAATACCTCTGAACATTGTTAGGCCATCAATGCATGCGAATCATCGACACTTTCTCTAAGTGTCATCACCTCTTTTCAGAGTTTATTCACCTTCAAAATTGTCCTTTTCTATTATCAACACACCCCTGAGGGCGTTGCAGTCATCTACAATGACATGCATATTCAGTTACTATATTACACTCCTTTTGAGTTGCATAACACTAGCATGGGGCATGCCCACCTCGTTTGTACAAAGTTTATTTTTTACACCTTGCAAGAGGTTGGGTTCTACAGGTTCCCCTCTCCCTCCAATGGGTCGCTCTTGACACTCTCATTATCGCTCTTTCTTACAATGGTACTCTCAGTAGAAGAAACATTAATGAATTTCAGGTATACGTATGATCCTAACCTCATCCATCAGGGGGCATCTTTTATCACTAAAATTTCATCCGCAAATGGTTACAGGAATCCAGCATCTTCAAACAGCTATTAGTTCACCCATGGACCAAAAATCACCAAAAATTCATTTCCAGAAGGTCCAAAACTATACAACTAGTTATAAAATCAACATGCATTAAGGATATACAGGAAGCGTGCGCACGTGCACCAACCAAAAATGCCAGAAACGCGTGCATGCGCCCGAGGCGCGACTATGGACGCTAAAAGCCATGCACACCTCATTATGGCACATTTATGATGTTGGTCAGCTTCCCACCACTTCTGGTTCAGCTTCCAAGTTGATTTGACATCCAAATCTCATCTGAATCCAGTTGGGTGGCTGGTCAAAGACCTAAGGGTCCCCTAAATGGCCCCTTTTTCACACTAAAGGCTGGTTATATAATGCCTCAAAGCTATGCTATAAAAAGAGGCCATTGGTGCACTACATTTTCAAGGAATTCATTTGTATTGTTATGTTGCCTATATTTTGTTCGAGGATCCTCTTTCCTTGTCAAGAGCATACAAACAGTATTTGATTGGAGCTATTCACATCACCTTTTGAGTGAATTAGATTGGGATTCTTTCACCATTTCTTTCAAGTTTTCAAATTGTAAGAAGAGCTCAATATTGGGGGTTCAAGAGCCCTCCCTTGGAGGAAGAAGGGACCCAAAGTCTCCTTTTCTCTTTGGTGTTTTCTTTCCACTAATACAATCCTTTCCATTGGTGGCATGAGTCTTGTTTGTTCTTTGTTCTAATGTCCTTATGCACTCTAGTTTAATTTTTGTTATTTTTCTTATCTTAGTCTTTTCTTTATATTACATGTTTGTTCTTTCTAACTTTTACCTTCACCGTTGTCTTGCCTAGCTAACCCAATTGGGCTTGTAAGCACCTATGTTTTTCTCATTTCAGTGACAAAAGAGGTGCAACAAGGGGGCTCAGGAGGTGCAGGGAGTGGAGGAAATATATTTTACCTTGGGCATCTTGAGGTCCATCTACATTTGTGATGTAACCACTTTGGTATGATACTATTGGTTGGAATTTGGAAGAGATTCAATGACGAGTAGTGAAGAAGTGAGGGAGGGACATGTCAGAAGGGTTCCATAGGATGGCTAATCTGCCAGAGGCACCCTCTGTGTCTACCACTACATATTGGAATCCTCACCAACACTTTGAGGCTATTTTTTCCAGGGTTTCAGAGCTACATTTTGTTTCTTGGATCATTATGATTCATTGAGGGTTTTTCAACGGATATGTCTTCAAGATTCTTTGTTTACTTGGGCCATTGAGGCCTCGAACATTCCATGAGATGACTATCATTGAGAGGGTTGGGTTTGGGAGGAAAATTTCTCCGCCATGCTCTTGAGTCATCCTAAATTTAGGAGAAGTTCGCCTAATTCTTGTAATAATTGCTTATTGGAGGGTCTTCCTCATTTCTTGTCATCTTTTGGAACCTTGATTGGTTCTTTGATTGTAGAATTTTTTATTCCAAGAGAGGAAGAGGAAGAGTGTTTACCTTTCTATGATGTTTTCCCTTTCTCTTCATTTCTTGATTTTATGAGAGCACTTTTCGGTGGCTTGATTTGGTGTTTTGGTATTGAATGTTCTCCTTCCTTTTCACATGCCACTATTATTCTTTGCAAGTCTAAGTCCTCGAGCTCCATGTCTTCCAGATCTTCCAAATCTGGCTTTGAGGAGTCATGGTGGCATCCTGATCTTGAGGTAGGGGGGATGGAGTTGGGGAAATGGGAGATAGAGGGGTGATAGGGGTCTTGTCTTGACAAGGAGATGAGTTTGGTTGGATCTCAGGAGTGGGGTTGGGATTGGATTTGTCTGGCTCATAATTGTTTGCCAATGATTTGAAGCTATTGCTTGTGCGAGGACCTTTGGGGTTTGGCTCGGTTGATATTTTATTTTGGGCCTTGTGTTTGGCTCGAAATTTTTTGAAGCCTTCCTCATCCTTATCGGCTTGGGATTTGGGTTGTTATGATAGCTTGTTTAGAGGGAAATCCCTAAAAAGGTGCCCATGAGCATGACATTTTCTACATCAAAAGGGAATGTGCTCATAATCAAAGGTTTGGTTCCAATCATTGTCCCTATATCTAAGGCAAATTGAGGTTGACAGATCTTTAGAAACATTCAGGTAGATACAGATGCAAGCATAGGAGGTGTATCGGCCTTGTAGGGTGGCATATGCTATCCGAACAAAGAAGCCTAGAGTATTGACTATGCCTTCTAGGATTTTCGGGTGCCAATACTCCTATGGAAATGAATAAATCCTAATTCAGGCTGGAGCCATTGTGAAATCTTCCTTCTATGGGCTAAAATTTTCTTTCCATGTGCGCATATAGAGACCAGCTGAGTTAAAGAAGTATGGGCCTTCTTGATAGACTTGTTCTCGATCCTCGACTTGGTTGAGTATTTTCATAAAGAAACCTTTGGAACCGAGTTTGAGCGAGATGTCACCATTCGGATTCCATATGGGTTTGATCTAGCACAAGAGCGCTTTCTTTGATGGCCAGAGGCTCATGAATTTCTGGATCATGGCATGGTCTTGCATGTATTATATGTTATGACCAAGAATGGGGGATAAGATTTCATAGTGAGGGATTTCCTTTGATTGCAGAATGCAAGTCAAAGACTAATTTTTCCCTTTGTTCGATAGTGATTGTTTCTTGGTGGAGGGAGCCTCTGAGTTATTCAGAGCCTCCGAGCCATTTGAAGCCTCCTTTGGCATTTCAGTTTCCATTGGGTTGAGCGAGTTAGGAGTCACATGAGTGGAAGTTGGTTGGGGAGATGGGTGACTGCTACCAGCCACCACATTATGGAAGGAGGGGGAAGCTCCTCCTTGAGTGGATTACTCCATTTCTAAATCAAGGTTGCAGGCATGAGGGTTGGGCGAAGTTGGAGAGCTTGTTAAGGTAAAATATATTAACATATTTAAAATAAAAATAAACATATGATTAATTAACTATATTATAATTAATTAAATTATGATTTAAGTTAAATATTACTAATTAAGAGTAACATAATTAATCTATTTTCCTAATTAAAAGTTAATACCCATAACATTTTCATCATCAATACTGGACTAGTGAAACAAATTTGATCATTTTTCAATTTCGACTAGTGAAACAAGGCCATCAGCTTTTCGGAAATAAATTATGAATATTGAAACAAAGGGCTTCAAAGTACTTGATCATTGTTTAAAAATAAAAATCAATTGGACCATTTGCTCCAATTCTGTCATGCCCAATGGTATTCAACAACATTGATTGCAGGGTGCAATTCTTCCTACATCGAATCAACAAAGGCACCTATAATGGTACTTGTGGGTGTATAGTCTGCATTAGTATTACCAGCAGAGGAGCTATTCCCACCCTGAGGAGAAATTGGCGATGGAGTTGGGGTACGCAACGTTCTCGTTCCATAAAACTCTATCAGTTGACTGCAAATATTTTCAAGTTGAAGAATAGACAGATCGAACTCCACAAACCAAGGGTTCTCTATATCCAATGGAAAATGGACATGGAGAAACTTGGATGCCAGAAAGAAAGCCACACCAGCTACTTGGTGAGGTTCGAACTAGAGACACACTGTCATCATCAATCCATCATTCACAAAGTTCCAAGAAACCTATGCAAACTGAGAATGCCATCATTCAGTGTTGAACTTTTTGAGGGTAGAGACGAGGGTTTTGTATGGGGTTTCGATGTCGAGATCGAAGTTGAGAGTAGAGAGAACTAAATTCTCACCCTTCAAGAGTAATTGTTTCCTCTACTAGAAGAACTAGGAGTCTTTTATGAGTTCTGCAGTGGCTATGTTTCCAAACATATTAACCCAAAGGGTTGGCTTAAGTGGTTTGACTTGCTATGATAAAGCTATATTGGCCAAGGAGATCACAACATCGAATCCACTTAGGTCACTTTGGGTTAGGCATACATGTTGTCTATAGATGATGTTTACTTCAATGTTATTCATGGATTTGAGGCACTACATGGAGAAATGTTCCATGTAGATATATAGATATGATGATGATTATATTACATTGAGACCAACATTGGTTTATTGGACCTTAAGTAAATTAATAAGGAGATAATTGATTTGTTAATTGTTTCGTCAACATGTGGCTTAATGGTTGGGATGGGGCAACACCATGTAAATAGTCTAGGTTCAAACCCTAGTGGAAATAGAGCCCTTATGTGTGTGTGACAGTGAATGTGATGTCTCGTCCCCAAGAGTATGCCAGTAGGGAGTGACTTAGTAGTATATGTGTTCCCGTAGACTATAGTCAGGCAAAAACAGGGAACAAGATGGAGAAATAAGGCGGAATTGATGGCTAAATGATGAATTAAGCCAAAATACTTAGGAAAGGTCACTTAAGCCTAAGTCAACGAAGAATTAGAATGAAAAGGTGCTAAAGAGGGACTTAATTAATTAATTATTCACCTTAGGAGAAAAAGTGACTAGCTTAAGTGAGGTCGATGGTGAATTAGATTGGGAATGGTATAAAGGGAGGAATTTGACCTAATTCCTCATTATGCATTGTTATGATTTGATGTTGAGAATTCCCAGAGGAGAAAGAGAGTCGACCTTGTTGTTTTGTGGATTTCTAGAGGAAACCACCACCATTGATTGGTTTTAGTGTTGAGAGACACACCATATCCCATCGGAGATACCATCCATGTATTTCATCAAGTTATTCAGGAGTATCCAGTATAGTGTGCGCAACTCAACCAGTGAGGATGCAAGCTAGATCGAGGGTTTGTGGAGATGCACGAGGTATGAGCTCAGATTGCATTTTCCCTCTGACCCAATGGAGATCTAGACAGGGTGCTTATATTGAGCCATTTATCATCAGATTATGATTATTATGGTGCAGCTCTTCCGACAATACATTTGGGGTTGCAGACAGAGTGTCAGGACAGATCTAGGGAAACCCTTCCAACCTGGTTCCGCATTTGGTGAGACGATCGTTTTGAGCCCTATAGTAGTTTATTCCATCAGTGGAATCATTTGGGGAGCATCTACTGTCCCAGGAAGTGTGCAAACCCCCCAAGGGTCCAGATCCAGTACCTCAGAGGCTAGATCTGATATCAGGCACTCATCCATTCCAGTCTAGAGGCCAAGGCACTTCTATTGGAGCATTTTCTGGTGCATTCCGATGGTCTATCCTTCCGGATGAGTTTTCCAGATGGTAGCGGTTACTGTATTTCTCTGGAGTCGCATATTTCTGCCAATTTATCCATGCATGCATCAGATCTGCATTCATCTTCTGATCACGGTGTATCAGATCTGCAAGATAGAACATTGGATCAGTAGAAAATATCTTGATCAGTGGGATCAAGGATATTTCAGTGGTATCAGAGCTTTAATCCTGTCAACCTTTGACTAAAGACAATGAATACATAAAAAGAACCAGATGGTCATGAGCACGTAGGTGACAAATATGTCACTTACAACAGGCGCAGGGAAAGAAGGGATAGGCCTAAATTTCCTCCCTTCCCTCCCAGTTCAGAGGAAGAGGAAGAGGCACACAGAGAAGCAGAGAGAAGAGCAGAGCGTGAGGTCGAGCGCAAAGCAGATAGGAGGCTAGGTGACAGATATGAGAGACCAGAGAGAAGTGGTGAGGCCCTCATGGATCCAGATGCAACCTTCATGTAGGTTATCAGTGATATGTTAGCTAGTCAACGGACCATGTCTCAGTCTTTGGCTCAAGTAGCGGATAGACTGGATATGGTAGAAATCTCGGGCACACAAGCCCCACATGCAGCATAGGGGAACTCGAGGGAAAGAAGTAGACCCCATTCACCCACTCACACATACACCTCTACGAGTAGGATTCCACGTCCGTTGTTTCCCAGTTTCCAGAGGGCACCCCCGATAGCAGCACGGATACCAATAGCACAGAGACCGCCCACTCATGCAGGGGACATTGCAGAGTATCGGAGAGAATATGCAGCATTGGGCCATGACTTCCATCAGGATATGACCTTATTCGAGTATTTTGGACTCAAACTCAAGAACCGCTCGAGAGAGCCACAGAGGGGAGGACCACAGGAGCAACAATAGCAGAGGCATAACATTGATTTCATCTGAAAATTTGGTAAACTCACCATACCTTATTTTGACAGATAGCCCAAATACATTGCCATAGCTTGGGTACAGAAACTAGAAACCTACTACAAGCTCAACCAGATGACTAAGTCAGAGGCCATCAGTTTCACCACCTTACACTTGGAGGGTGAGGCACATGAGTGGTGGTATCATCGATTGGTGACATTTTTTCATAGTCGCATCACCTCCTACAAAGAGTTCACATAGAGACTCATGGATATATTTGACAGGAGGGATCCAGAGATCCATTTCATAGATCTAGCCCAGTTGAGACAAACTTGCACAGCAGAGGCATTCATCTCAGAGTTTCAGAGGGTAGCAGTGATAGTGAAAGACATATCCGAGCCCCGATTGGTCATGTTATTCATAGAAGGGCTCATAGAACCCTTGAGAGGATGGGTGAAGGCCTATCAGCCTCATACCTTGTAGGATGCCTTCCGACGCACTAGAGATTTGGCGGATTCAGTGCCAAAAAATAAACCCTTCACCAAACCCTTCGTACCACAGAGAGAAAAGAATCAAAAGAATCCTCAAAGGGAATGGAAGGGAAAGCACAAGTTGGAAGATCGTACACGATGGGATTTGATGAGGAAGAAGCTTTGCTTCTCCTACAGAGACCCTTGGGTCACAGGGCATAGATGCATGGGAAAGGGACAGATCCACTACATCAAAGTGGAATCAGGTAATGAGGATGAGGATATTGAGGCACAGACATATAGTGATTTAGAGACTGATACTGAGACCACTCATGAGCCAGAGAAGCAGTCGAAGTGATGCAAACCCCCTATCCCTTCTGAGGGCTGCGCGACCTCCCGCTCAAGATCTTTTGATTTCAGAACCGAAATGGCTCTTCTAGTTCCGATATGGAACCTCCCTCTTCTAATCCACAGGTCCTTATCTGATTTTTTCCCATGCAAACCAACACTAGACGCAAAACCCCACTCCACGTGACCACAGGCATGACCACGGGCCTAGCCTGAAAGGCACGTCACGTTTCGCAACCCTGAGCTTTCCAATATGATGATTCCTTGGCTCCTCCAAGTCTCAAAACTCTGATGAGGGCTAAATTAGGTTATCTCCTCCATTTTCCCAACTCACATGACCACACACCCATGACCACAAGCTTTACCACAAAAATGTGTCGCGGTTCACAGTATCGGGACCTGCGATACAAGGCACCTAACCCCTCCAAGTCACGAATGCCGAAATCAATATGACACAAGATCTACAGCTCAGGTCTCTCTTGGACCAACAACTACGATTATTTTTGTGTTTTGCGTTTCGTGACTTCACCCTGCACGAAATTTGTTCTCTCCTCCACCTGGTCACCAAAATGCCAAAATACTCCCTCACTGCAGATTGACGTCTTTAAGCCTCCAGAGTTTCGATGGTCCTAATCTCGTCTTGGCGGATCGCTATTTCAGGGTTTAGGGTTTTGGGATTCAAGGACATCTGTCCCCCCCCAACTCGCGATAGATGATATCATGAAATGGACCAATGGTCCAGATCTAATGGGAATCAACGACTACTATTCCTCCTAAGGGTCGAGCATTGAAAGGTCTCCCTGTTAACCTCCCCACAGCTCCTATTGATCCAATGGATCGCAGGATTTCACGACTCTCCCTGTAAACTCTCCACCATCCGTTCAGACTTTTGTGGATATCCCCCCCTGGACGTACGTGGCGTCAAAGCTTGCGTATTTGTCTCAAATCATATGGTTTTCGACCTTCCTTCGTGATCTGATGACCAACAATGCTCTTCCTCCTGAGCTTTTAATCTCCCCAACTTAGAATATTTTCTAAGTCCTCTAAGGTTCTGACCTTCACTTATCCTAGGAAATGGGTTCATTGATCTTGATAACACTTTCCCAAAGTGTTATTCCTCTTGAGCTTCATCTGGTTCAGACTTCGACTTCCTGCACACTCCTTGCGTCTAAGGGATTTTGATAACTCAAATCCACGGGATTTCTCGCAGAGAAATTCCTACCAATTTCCTTGTGTTCCTCTTTGGCTCGATGCACACCTTGCAAAGCTTCAAATGAAGAGAAACAATTGAAACTGGAACACTAACAGACACAATTCCATTCACTTTCTCATGAAAACAGAAATGACAGGAAAATACACACAGTCCACACACCATACATTTGTATCAGTTTTCCTTATGTTATATTCACAAGTGCTGAAATGGATACAAAATACATTCAAATTACAGTAACTCAAAAACTGAGATCTCCTGCTAACTCGCAGTTCTCTTACAACTAATTTCTCTTTGTATTGCAGCTAACCCCAACTAGGCGTACAAAATTTTACTTAACTAAAAAAGATTTCTAGGGTTTCTCCTGGCTACTTGCCTACTCTAAAATGCATCCTACGCTATCTTAGTTCAGTCACATTCCAGAGTCGTAGTGGAAACTCCTTCTCTGTTTACGATTTTAAAAACGTGCCTCAAAGGGTAAAATTCGACACTGGTTCAAGCGTGCCTCCAAAGGTAAATTTTGATGCTGAGTTAAGGTGAATTTCAAAATCGGTTGCAACTGCCAACATTGAAGTTATGGAAGAACTCTCATGTGTTGAGTGGTCCTGCCTCTGTGCGCTTTCCAACGATGCTCCTGCATCATACTCCCCTTGACAAAAATTCATGGACTCCTATCCATGAGCTCCTCTATTGACCTTCCCTGCTTCTGGATAGCAGTTTTGTTTTCCCAACTGGCATATTCTATTGGGCATCCCTTCCATTTGACCAGATACTCAAAATAATTCTTCTTCCTGGTCTTCTTGCCAATCCTCTAATCCATAATCTTCTCCATCTGTGGCTTTTCTGCCACATGCATCTTCTTCTCCCACTGAATCTTTCCTTAATCTTCTGATCCTTCTGTGTCATCTTTCCTGTAAGGATATAGGTCTGAGACATTGAATATGGTCAAAATTCCCACACCATTTGACATCTCGATCTCATAGGCATTTGCATCAAACTTCCTCAAGATCTTACAGGGTCCTATCTTCTTCATCTTCAATTTGTTATATGTTCCCATAGGGAACCTTTCCTTCCTAAGATGTGCTAAAACCTGATCTCCCACTTCAAATTGAAGTTCCCTACGATGTTGATCAGCTCTATGCTTTTATTTCTGATTAGAAATATGTAATTGTTCTCTGATCTGGCTATGGAGTTTATGCATTTCAGCAGCAAAATCTTCTACTCCAATGCTTCTGATCTCTCCCTGTTCTAAGTTTCTCAACTCAGACACTCCTTTGGGTTGCATTACATAGATTATTTGGAATGGGATCCTTCTAGTGCTCCTTTTTGGTGAGTCATTGTATGTAAATTCTGCTTGTGGCAGAATCCGGTCCCACTGATTATGATGTTCAGTGACTAAACTCCTCAACAAGTTTCCCAAAATTCTATTTACCACCTCATTCTTCCCATCTTTCTGAGGGTGATAAGATGAGTTGAAGGAAAACTCTGTCCCCATATTCTTCCATAATGTCCTCCAAAAGTGACTAACATATTTTTTGTCTCTGTCTGAGACAATGCTCCTGGGTAGGCCGTGAAGTCTCACAACTTCTTTGAAAAATAGATTTGCAACATGTGTTGCATCACTGGTCTTCTGGCATGGGATGAAATGTGCCATATTTGAGAATCTATCCACTACCACGAATATGGAATCAAATCCCCTTTGTGTTATTGGCAATCCCAACACAAAATCCATGCTTATTGCATCCCAAGGCCTCTCCGGTATTGGCAATGGTTGGTACAATCCAATGTTTTGTCTTTTCCTCTTTGCATGTTGGCAGATCCTACATCTGTTCACAAACTTTATCACCTCTGTTCTCATACCTGGCCAATAGTATGAACTACTCAACTATGCAAACATTTTATAATGGCCGAAATATCTAGCCAATCCTCCACTATGCTTCTCCTTCGGAAGATTGTTCCTCATTGAGCATCTTGGTATGCACAATTGATTTCCTCAGAACAACAATCCTTCCTGAACCATATACTATGTCCACTAACTTCTATCTCTCAGTACAGGGCTTGTACATTCTTCATAGGCCTCCTGGAAGTTTGTATCATTACAATACATATCCTTAAGGTGTTCAAACCCCAAGGTCTTCACCTGGAATTCCTGCAGAATTAAACATCTCCTGCTTAACGCATCAAAAAACTTGTTAGCATTCCCAACAATATGTTTTATGAAAAAAGTAATTTTTTGCATAAATTCAACCCATTTTGCATGCCTCTGATTTAGTTTTTCTTGTCTGGTTATGAATTGTAAAGCTTGATTATCGTTATACAAGACAAACTCTTGCGGTACAAGATAATGCCTCAATTTCTTCAAAGCTTGAATTATGGCATAAAACGCCTTGTCATACGTGGAGTATTTTCTCTTGGTTTCATTCAGCTTCTCGCTGAAATAGGAAACAGATCGATTTTCCTGACTCAGAACTGCTCCTATTGCAATTCCGCTTGCATCACATCTCACCTAAAATGTCTTTTCGAAATTCGAAAAGACCATAATTGGTCATTCTGTTATCTTCTCCTTTAGTATATTGACGCTCCTCTCGACTTCCTCTGTCCATTTAAAAGACTTGTGCCACTTCTTCACTGTATCCATCATGGGTGCACAAATCCCACTGAAGTCTCTAACAAACTTCCTATAGAAACTTGCTAAACCATGAAATCTCCTTACCTCGAACATGCTCCTTGGTGACGGCCATTCTATGATCGATTTCACTTTCTTTGGATCCATATTCAGTTCATTTGATGAGATCACAAAACCCAAATAAATGAGTTTTGTCTTCATAAAAGAGGACTTCTTCAGATTTATCAGCAGCTTCTCCTATTGTAGCCTCCTCATTACTAGCATTAGGTGCCTCAAATGCTCCTCTTTAGTCCTACTAAAAATCAGTATATCATCCAGATATACAACCACGAACTTACCAATGAAATCTTTTATAATTTCATTCATCAACCTCATAATAGTGCTCGGGGTATTCATTAATCCAAATGGCATAACCAACCACTCATACAGACCTTCATTCATCTTCAAGGTTGTTTTCCATTCATCACCTTCTCTCATCCTGATCTAGTGATATCCACTTTATAGATCTATCTTAGAAAATAAGTTTTCTCCACTTAAGAAATCCATTAAATCATCCATTCTCGGTAAAGGAAATCTATGCCTGATGGTGATCTTGTTGATGGTTCTCAAGTCTATGCACATTCTCCATCCTCCATCTTTATTTGGGCTTAACATAGTTGGTACTGCGCATGGACTCAAGCTCTCTTGACCAAACCCTTATCCAACAACTCTTGGACTTGGTCCTTCACTTCCTCATTCTCTCGAGGTGTCAATCTGTATGTTGCTTTGTTTGGCAGACTTTCTCCTGGTATCAAGTCGATATGATGACTGATACTCTTGATGGGTGGCAATGAGTTTGGCAACTCATCCACCACTATATCAACGAAATTATCCAATAGTTCCTGAACTTCCTCAAGAAAATCATCCATCGATGTACCCGTGAGGATGACTCTGGGCTTCCTCACCACAACGAACTGCATCTCCTATTCTTCTTTGACTTCTTTCAGGAGTTCCTTCCCACTCATGAGAAGTATGTTTTTTATGGCTTCCTCTTTCACTCTTTTCACCTCTATTGGTAGCAACATATGTGTTCTACCATTATTCTCCAATGTATATGTATTCTTCCTTCCATCGTGAATGACATTTTTGTCAAACTTCCATGGTCTTCTAGACAAAATGTGGCATACGTCCATGGGAATTACATCACATAGGATTTCATCTTTATATCCTCCTATTTTATTTTCAACCAGGCATTGTTTAGTGATCATTACCTGGTGTCCTTTTTGTAGCCATGATACTTTGTATGGCCTTGGATGTGCGGTTGTCTTTAGCTACAATTTCTCCACCATATTTATGGATACTAGGTTTTCAGTACTCCCACTGTCAATGATCACCTTTCATACTTTATCCTTAGTCTTGCAAGTTGTCCTGAAGAGATTGTTTCTCTGCACTGGCTTTTCAATTTCTACCTCTGGTTTTAAGAGAATTTTTCTCAACATCAAGGATGCTCCATCCTATCCTCCTTCTGCTTCAACATCTCTTCATTGTGCTTCTAAAATGTGAGCTTCTCCTCCTTCCTTCTTCTTCTCGGGACATTCACAAGACATGTGTCCTATCTTTCCACAGTTATAGCACCTTACTCCTTCTCTGCCTCTTCCTCTAGAATATTTTCTTCCATCTCCCTATCTTTCTCGAGAACTTCCTCCTTGTTCTGAGTGATTGTGTGGTTTCTCAACCTATTCCTTAGACTGATGTGCTCTATCACGGTTAAATCCATTGCTTTTGCTTGGGACTGAGCCTTTACCTCTTCCTCGCTAGTTTTGTTTTTTGGCCAGCTTCTCCTCTGCCTTCAGCACAAACTGATAAGCATCCTCCACGATCCTAACTAACATCATGTTGAGCTCATCCTGAATTTCATATCTCAATCCATTTATATATATGGTGACCCTTTCTTCATCTCTCTCCCTTTGCCCAGTTCTGATGTTCATCTGGTAGAACTCCTCGGTGTACTCCTTAATTGTCATCCCTTTCTATCTCAGGTTCTGTAGCTTCCTGAACAAATTGATCTGGTAGTCTTTGGGTATGAACTTAGCCTTCAGTTTGGCTACCATTCTGTCCCAACTCTTTATCCTCTGTTTGCCTTTACTTCCCCTCTCATCCTGCAGTTCATCCCACCACAGTGTTGCATTCCCTTTTAGCATGGCGATTGCTTGCTTCACCTTCTTCTCCTCATTGACATATTCATAGTCAAAATGTTTGTCCATAGATCTTATCCAATCCAACAGTTCTTCAACATCTAGATTTCCCTCATACATGGGAACATCTATTTTTTATCTGCCTCCCAATATGGAAACTCCTCTCAACAAACGTCCTTCTGTAGCATCCTCTCCCGCAGCTTCTTCAACCTCAACCTATTCACTTTCTACATCACTAGCATCTCTAGCGTCAGGTTCTCTTCTTTGCATTGCTTCAATTATTTCCAATCGGGCGTGAAGCTCTCGCATCTCCCTCTCTACAGCACGGTTGGCTAAAGGCAGCTCTTGTTTTCTTGGCGGTATTTTGTTGACTATCTGTCACACACACAGAGTACGCTTGTGAGTTATCTGTCTCCTCTTTTTCTTTCACCTGAAGTCTATAGACAAAGAACTTAATCTCTGATGCCACCTGATGTAGACCCCCTATCCCTCCTGAGGGCTACGTGACCTCCTGGTTAGGATCTTCTAATTTCAAAACTGAAATGGCTCTTTTGGTTTCGAGCTGGAACCTCCCTCTTCTAATGCACAGATCCTTATCTAAGTTTTTCCCACGCAAACCAACACTAGATTAAAAACCCCACTCCACGTGACCACAGGCATGACCACGGGCCTATCCTAAAAGGCACGTCACGTTTCATGACCCCGAGATTTCCAATACGACGAGTCCTTGGCTCCTCCAAGTCCTGAAACTCCAATGAGGGATAACAAAGGTTATCTCCTCCCTTTTCCCAAATCACGTGACCACGCACCCATGACCAAAATGTTTACCACAAAAGTGCATCGCGGTTCGCAGTATCAAGACCTGTGATACAAGGCACCTGACCCCTCCAAGTCACCAATGCTGAAATCATGATGACACGAGATCTATAGCTCATGTCTCTCTTGGACTGACGACTACAATTATTTTGGTGTTTCGCGACTTCGCCCTACATGAAATATATCCGCTCCTCCACCCGGTCACCGAAATGCCGAAACACTCCCTTGCTACGGATCGACGGCTCTAAGCCTTCGGAGATCCGATGGTCCTGATCTCATCTTGGTGGATCGCTATTTCAGGGTTCGTGGTTTTGGGATTCAAGGACCTTTGTCCCCCACCCCCAACTCGTGATAGACGATATCAAAAAATGGACCAATGGTCTAGATCTATTAGGAATCGATGGCTATTATTCCTCCTAAGGGTCGAGCATTGAAAGGTCTCCCTGTTAACCTCCCCGCAGCTCCGCTTGATCCAATGGCTCACGAGATTTCACGACTCTCCCTGTAAACTCTATACCATATGTTCAGACTTTTGTGGATTACCCCCCTAGACGTATGCAGCGTCAAAGCTTGTGTATTTGTCTCAAATCAAATGGTTGTCGACCTTCCTCCATGATATGACGGCCAACAACGCTCTTCCTCCTGAGCTTTTAATCTCCCCGACTTAGAATATTTTCTAAGTCCTCAAAGTTTTCAACCTTTCCTTATCCCAGGAAATGGGTTCCTGGATCTTGATAACACTTTCCCAAAGTGTTATTCCTCTTGAGCTTCGTCTAGTTCAGACTTCGATTTCCCACACACTCCTTGTGTCTAAGGGATTTTGATAACTCAGATCCATGGGATTTCTCGCAAAGAAATTCCTCTCGATTTCCTTGCGTTCCTCTTTGGCTCGATGCACACCTTGCAGAGATTCAAACGAAGAGAAACAATTGAAACTGGAACACTAACATGCACAGTTCCATTCACTTGCTCATGAAAACAGAAACGACAGGAAAACACACACAATCCACACACCATACATTTGGATCAGTTTTCCTTCTGTTATATTCACAAGTGTCAAAATGGCTACAAAATACATTCAAATTATAGTAACTCAAAAACTGAGATCTCCTGCTAACTCATAGTTCTCTTACAACTAATTTATCTCTGTATTGAAGGTAACCCCAACTAAGCATACAAACATCTACTTAACTCAAAAATATTTCTAGGGTTTCCCCTGGCCACTTTCCTACTCTAAAATTCATCCTACACTATCTTAGTTCAGTCGCATTCCAGAGTCGTAGTGGAAACTCCTGCTTTGTTTATGATTTTCAAAACGTGCCTCAAAGGGTAAAATTCATCATTGGTACAAGCGTGCCTCCAAAGGTAAATTGTGGTGTTGATTTAAGGTGGATTTCAAAATCGGTTGCAACCGCCAACGTTGAAGTTTTGGAAGAACTCTCACATGTTGAGTGGTCCTGCCTTTGTGCGCTTGCCAACGATGCTCCTGCATTACGAAGAAACCTCAGATAATGGCAAGGGCATAGCCCAAGGAGGAGGAAAAACCTCATAGAGAGGTGAAAGGGGGAACCATAGCCACCCTTTCAGAAGTACTCAGGTACAACACTCTCAGGCTCAAGGGCCTTATACAAGGGCAACGCATGACAGCTTTAGTTGATTGTGGGACCACCCACAACTTCATAGATGCATCCTTAGTAGCCAGGAGGGGGTTACACACAGAGGAGTTTGAGGGATTCCATGTGGAAATGGCTGATGGATACACGATGACATATTTGGACATGATCCCGGACCTAGAGGTCAAACTAGGAAACTACACCTTGATAGACACCTTCTTTGTAGTTGACCTATCAGATATTGATGTCGTGTTAGGGGTACAATGGTTATATTCATTGGGAGAGATTGGGTTTAACTATCAAACGTTGACCATGAACTTCAAAGATGTCAGTGGATCGGGATTTGTACTAAGGGGCATGCCTACAAGAGCACCTCGAGCAGTATTGACAAAGAGGATGGAGTGGATATTTCGTCACATAGATGTGGCTTATGAAACAGAGTGTTTGTTCACCATGTGGAAGGATTCTCAGTGTAGGGAGCATTACCACCCACATATCAGAGAGCAACTGGGTCAGTATGAGTCAATATTTGGGTTGATACCACCAGGGAGACCACCTGACAGGGGTTTTGAGCACATGATTGAGTTAGAGGCAGGGGCTACACCGGTGATTACAACACCCTATAGGAACCCCAAGAAATTAAAGAATGAGATTGAGAAAGAAATCAAATAATTGCTTGCTATGGGGCACATCAGGCCCAACATGAGTCCTTTTGCATCCTCAGTTGTCCTGTTATGGATGTGCATCGATTACAGAGCACTTAACAAGAAAATGATCAAGAATCCTTACCCCATTCCACGCATAGATGAGTTGATGGATGAGTTACATGGGGCAGTCTTCTTCACTAAGATTGATCTACGCTCAGGATACCATCAGATCAACATCAGGGAGTGGGACATTGAGAAGACAACATTCCAGTTCCATTTCAGACACTTTGAGTTCTTGGTCATGTTGTTTGGATTGACCAATGCACCAGCCACTTTCCAGTCTTACATGAATCATATCTTTAGAGTACAATTGAGGAAGTACATCCTAGTATTCTTCGATGACATATTGATCTATAGAAATACATGGGATGAGCATCTAGCACATTTGGGGGAGGTCTTGGGTATTATGCAGGCATGGTCTTTATATGCCAAGGAATCCAAATTTTAATTTGGCATGAGAGAACTACTATACTTGGGGCATATCATCAGTGGGCAGGGAGTACAGGTTCATCAAGAAAAGATCAGGGCCATTGTTATAACCCTAAATTGCACCACACATGCTTACCTGGCATCAGGCCTACTCATATCCATTCCTTGCCAAAGCCATGCTGAATAAACTCTTGAAAATCCTCTTAAATCAAGTAAAAAAAGCCCTAACCTATTACTGCACGCGTTGGAACGCTGGCAGCCCTACTACTGCACGTGTTGGAACGCTGGATGGCCTACTACAGCCCGCGTTTACCTAACAAAAGCACAAAAATAGGAAAGTTGTCGACGGGACAAAAAGCTTTGGGTCAGTTAACTGGAACTCCCAGCCATGCATGGCCAAGAGTTCGTCCAAAACCCTAGCTCCTTTCTAGCCTATAAAAGAAGGGGTAGGGGTACTATTTGAAGGAGGAAAAAGATAGCAAAGAAACTCGGCCCAATTGCCGAATCCATTTGTCCCAACCCTTTAGCATTTCCTCAAGCCTATCGAGAATTCAAGCAAAGCAGTTGGAGGACAAAGAAGAGGAGGAGCCCAGGATCAGGATCGAGGAACAATGGCCGATCTCTATCATTATTGTAAGTTGATTCATCTTGAGATTAATAAAAGAATACTTTTCCCGTCCCAATGCATGACTTATGTATGTTTTATTCAATTAATGCTTAATCTTTAACCCACAAGTAGAAAAATAGCATGCATGCTTAGTGTTTTTTTCTTGATTGCAGGTTAATTTTGGAAGGAGCAGCGCAAGCAAGCGGACAAAAGCGCAACTGAGGATCTACACCAAACATTAGTAAAAAGGTTAGTAGGTTCTTTCCATGTTTGCATGTGAAAAAGGGTTTGAGGTTTGGGGTGGTAGATTAAAAGTAATTTCTTAAGGGTCATGATCTGCATGCAATTTTAAGCCCTAGATTGTTAGTCCGTAGGGTAATATTTCCCAACAATAGAATTGGCGACTCCACTGGGGAGATTTTACTCTTAGGGTTTCCAGATTCAAGAGAGGTTTTTGGGTAGTTTTAAGGAATAAATTTTATGTTTCTTTGTTTGTTTTTTTTTCTGTTAGGTCAGAGCTAGCAGGGAACCTGGTTATCAATACCATTTTTTCCTTCACTGTTGCTTGACATTTATTATCGGGACACATAGAGGTACACGCGTCCTGCAGAAGGCCTGCACGCATGTAACCCGCGCCCTAACCTTCTGTAGCCCGCGTTTGAACGCTTGCTGCAGAGGTTTCAATAGCGTGTAGGACTCAGAAAGCTTGAGAGGCAGTCTCCTCTTCCCTGTCAGAAGTTTACCTTCTCAGGGGGCTTTCTGGATCCTGTCTGTGTCTTGCTGGTTTAATGTCTTGTTTTCAGTCTGCTTTATTGTGTTTGTTTTCTTTTGCATTCATTTTCCTTTTCTGTTAAAGTAGAAGCATCCAAGCCTTTTAAAGACCCTGGTTGTCAATACCAGAGGCCTTTTTTAGGTTTGGGCTGCTTGTGTTTTGTTTGTCTTAGCTTTTATACAGACCCGCGGCCTGTTCAAGTTTAGCCTGCGGGTACCCGCGCGCTGTTATAGCTCAGCACGCGTTTGCACGCGTGCTGTTTCAGTGAGAGTCGCAGGCTTGATTGGTTTCTTTTCAGCCTGGGTGGGGCAGTCATCCCTTCTTGTGGTGAGAAGTGTCCCTCTCAGGGGTTTTGAGTCTGGGGCTACACAGTCAGCAGGTTAGGGCCTCTTATCCTTAGCCGGTGTTTTTATGAGTTGATGTTTTGATAGAAAAGACAAAAGAAAAAAATTGTTTTATGGTTTTTAGACAAGTGTTAGAATTGGTGCTTTCTTGATTATTTTTTCGTGTCTTTGCTCTGATTCTTTGCGATCTGCGCTTTAAGCCAGAATTTTATTTTTGTTTTCTTGGTTTTGTGCTTGTCGTCATTTTCCCTTTGTTGCGTCTTTTTGCAATTAAATAAAAAAAATCTCTTGTTTCATTTTCTTCTTGGTTTGAAGATTGTGTTGTTACATCAGTAGCTAGGAAGAAGTCTTTTTCATAAGTTTTGCAGTGCATTTAGCGCATAAGTAGCTTGCAGATTGAGCGAAATTCCTTGATGTTTTTCTGCATGAAATCTTAGAAAATTCAAAAAGAAAATAAATCTTTCTTGTTGAAAAGTTGTTGGTTTTTGCATTTTTTGTAAAAGTTTTTGTTTCCAAGCATTTCTTGTTCATTTTTCTTTGAGTCTTTACACACCATCAGTTTCACCTCCATACCTTGTGACATAAAAAAGCCCATTAAAAGCAATGCTAATTAAAAACTATTAGATTTTTTTTGTTTGTAAGGGTTCACATACTAGCTCGAGACTAGGGCCTTGGAATAGGTTGGAGAGTAAACTCTCCAAGGCCACTCAAACCAAATATTGGAGTCTGTCAATAGGGAGTGTAGAAGTCTAGTTGTGTGAAAGTTATCCGGGACCCCCCTCTAACACAGGGGCTAAACACGAGGTCGCGTAAGGAAAGGTAGCGGAAATAACCCCTCCAAAGCTGGACCGAGCGTAGTGGAGAACACATATCGAGGATTTGTTAAGGGATTCTGTCATTTGCATTTTCCACGGGGCTTTGTGAATCTCGAATCCGTTCGAGGTCCTCAGTTGACTTCCGGACAATTTCCTCTCGATACCCTTGACAGGTTTTGGGCTTGATACCCTTCTCATTGTGGTCTACCCGACTATCGACTGTACCCGCCTGGTGACTGTTCGCGTGCTGGAAAACTCGTTGCCAATATTTTCTAGGGACATACACAGGTGACTGCGGGGGTATACCGCGGTACCTAGGACAGACAT
>JASDQU011104366.1:13013-42330 GCA_032191745.1 Picea mariana | reverse complement strand
CTTCATTTGATCGAACAGATCATCAATCCTCAGCAACGAATATTGATTCTTGATCGTGGCCTTGTTGAATTGGTAGTAGTCAATGCAGAGCCTCCACGACCCATCCTTCTTTTGTATGAAAATAATAGGTGCACCCCACGGTAACATGCTTGGATGTATCAGTCCCAGGTCCAGCAACTCCTTCAGTTGCATTTTCAACTCTTGTAATTCTGGGGTCGACATCCGATAAGGAGGTTTGGTCCCCAAGTTTAGGTCTATGGTAAACTTCAATTCCCTCTCCAGTGGCATCCCAGGTAACTCCTCCATAAATATGTCCACAAACTCTCTCACCATCGGAAGGTGTTCCAAACCTTCCACTATTCCCTTCTCGTTTAATGCAAGGATAGAATAAATATTACACCCCTTGTGCATGCTCTTCCATAGTTGTAAGGAAGAGATGAACCTCAAGGAAAATTCTTGGTTCTGTCCTACAATCACATGTCTCTGTCCCTCATCATCAACCAAGATCAATTGTTTCATATTACAATTGAGTATTGCCTCATGCATTTCCAACTAGTCCATACCAATCAAGACATCATAAGATTCTAGGATTGTGACGTACAGGTTGGCCCTTGTGACAAACTCTCCTAGGTTAAGGACACAACTTGTAACCTTTCCTCTAACCTTTTGTTTGGCTCCCAAGGCTATCTCTATGAAGCTAAACTCATCCTGTTTGACTGCCTTTACCTTAATCCTTTTTAGCGCTACACCAGAAACGAAACTCTCGGTAGCACCGCGATCTATCAAAATACTAAGGGTTTGGTTAGCGAAGGTACCTGTCATCTCGAGCATAGTCGACTGATGCTATGCCTGGAAGTTATTCACTACTACATGAATTCGATGGGTCTTTCCCATATTCCCCATAGTAGTGGGTTCGGTTGATCCAGATGCTTTAGTCCTCTCCATCGAGCAGTCGTGTTGGTAGTGTGCATCCCCACACGTCCAAAAACCATTCTTTGACCCAGTAGTCCTGGTACCCAAAGTAGAAGATGAAGGCCCACCAGCCTAGAATCCTGGTCTATTCTAATGAATAGGCCTAAACTGTTGTTTCTGCGGTTGATGTTGTTGTTGATGCTATGGTCCCTGATAAGGTGTCCATTACTGAGGCATCGATCGTCGAGGTGTAGTGAAAGGGGATCCCCTCTGGAAGCCACGATATCCTGGCATATGTCTGGTTGGTGTCTGATGCAGCTATGCTCCAGATGACACCTACCCTATTGGTCTCGCTTGAGTCCTAGTCTAACCCCCCATGATAAGCTCCTCCTCTGCTATGAGGGCCTTCTAGATGACATCATGCAAGGTTTGAGGCATCAAAATCTTGACCTTTTCACGTATGTTGTCGTTAAGGATGAACACGAACCTATTGACCTTAATTTTCTTAGTGTTAAGGTGTGGAGCATACTGGAGCAGCTCCATAAAATGGGCCTCGTACTCGGGCACCATACGACCGCCCTGTTGTATGGTGTTGAACTCATTGAGTTGATGCTCAATGAATTCCTCTGAAAGCTACCTCTCTCGGAACTATTCCTCGAACAGTTTCCATGACACGTCTTCGATGGCCACATTCAGCTATGGTAGGAGTGTCTTCCACCATAGAAGAGTTCTCCCCTTTAGTTGAAATACCGCCATGCGGACCTTCGTTTTGGAGGTATAATCGCGAAGTGCAAAGCACATCACCATGATCTCCAATGGGGCACCAAAGAACTCAAGAAATTTGACCTTCTCGAGTTCACGATGAATGCTACCAGTACCGACCAGAGTGAGCAGTGGAACCTTAGCGAGTGTCGACGCCCTAACCTCATCTCTGTCCAAACAGTTGATCAATGCCTTAGACATGCACTGAAAATATCTAATCATTCTGACCACATCACCAACTGCTATATGCTCCTATCCGGCAACCTGCTTGTCTCCTCGGGGGTTATATACCTTAGGCATGTATGCTACTAGAGGTGTCGCGCCTCCTCCTCTAGCACCCCTTCGTCTGCCTCTGTGGCGTCCTCTAACCATGATTAGTTGCATGAATACAATTCAACTCAATTAGTAACATTATAATCAAATCATATCAACAAAATCCGTAGCGATCCCAAGTCGTGGCTTGAACCTGCTCTGATACCACATGTAATGTCCCCATCTGGTACGACTCCTATGATGTATAAACGGTAAAAGAACCCTTAATTTTTATTTTTTTTATGTGTGTAGGAAGGTATTAAATACATTATACTCAGCATTGCAACATGATGATGAACACAGTGCATGCAACTCACGCAACAACAACATAACGACCTAACAGAAAATCACATCAAGCACCTAGAAGCAATGTACGACATTCAATCGATGAAGAAAAATAATGACTACCTGCCCATCCTACCCTGCGATGGTTATGACCTCCAGGACACATAAGCAACACTCAAGCCCAGGTTCCCATTGATTTTCACCATCTAAGGTCTCAAGGCTGGCAACTGTTCTGAGGAATAAGAAGGTGTCTACATTCTGCTTGACAAAAGTAGACCAAGCCTACTAGCCAAAGCACAACATCCCTATCTGGACCGAGGACTCTAGATAAAACCGACATGCTAGGGGATGAAATAACTGACCAGGAGTCTACGCCTACACCCACACCCTCAACAACAGGTCGTCAAGACGCAAGGTTACGTTATTCAATAACAAAAAAATGTGTTATTACACGTCTTTCTCAACAACAAAAACCCTTATCAGTTAAGAGAGATGCTTAAGTGTTGAGGAGTGAGCTATCATAAGGTTTTCATTATGATGAAGGTGACCCACTCAGGTGACCAAAATGCACAAAAGTTACCATTATCCCAATATGTCAAGGGTGATCTAAATGCGCTTAGATAAGTAAACTACTTCACATTCTAGGAGATAAGTTGCTTATATAATAAATGCTTTCGCTTTCTAACTTGACAAGTCTAAATTAATCCGCAATCACCACCTAAAATAACCATGGAATAATATTGAACCATCATTCCTAGTTTAACGTTTAACTCTATTAATCAACACTCTTAACAACATTAATCTATGACTCTATCCACTATGTGTATAGATTACTATAATTATGACACCATCAACACCATTTAATTACACTCGTTGTCCCACAATACTAAAGGTATTAAACTATCACGAGTTGTCTAAAGAATGCCATTTGGTAGCCCTATTAGAAAAACACGTGTTCCTTCAATTTAGAAAAAATTATAGTAGCAAAAGCATCTTTGTGTATTTGATTTGTAGCGAGCAAGCTGGGCATAAGATAAGGGACACACTACCATATTCAATGCTTCCCTAAGGCTGGGTAAAATACATTTAATTATTGAATGCTAAGACCATCAATCTTACTGCCAGGATTTACTATAGGTAAAATTACATGCCAAAATCAAGGTGATGGGGAAATCATTGCCCAAGCGTTGTAGATAAATGTTGTCCCCAAGAAATTAAGATGCCCCAACTCAAACGCTTCCAACATTATCTGGGCAATAATGGGAAACAATGCTTCCATAAGGCTGATAGTCAAAGGTTTGTTGTCAGAAACCATTGATAACACCAATAGGGAAAGCTGCCAATACCAAGTCACAACGCATCTACCACCAGGTCACCACGCATCCACACTTGAGGTCTACATTCATGGCATTCACTAGCTACTTTTAAAAGCATAACTGAATGGTGAAGTTTGAGAATCACAAAGGCTAAGACTAAAATCATGGAATGGTAAGGCTGTCACTAAAAGGAATAATGCTAACAGTAAAATCATTGCAGACCAACGCCGTACCACTATATAAAGACTTCACATAAAACGTTGAGTCCAAAGATCATGGGGAGTGAAATAACCACCGTCCATGAAGTGACTATCCAAAATATTTAAAAGGCGGGCTATCTTAAATCATTGTTGGAAGGGAGAGGGGAAAACCAATGGAATCTCGAATGTGAGAAGGAGTACCAACCAATCACATCCAAGGAAGCGAACCTGGGCGATCTTCAACAACCCACTCTAAACGCAATCCTACCACCCACTGCAACACAGATTAAGTAGAGTTGGTTGAGTTGTAATCTCACTTGCCAAGTCTAGGGCTAACTGGTAAAAGACCCTTGCAATTATTAAAGGTTGGTGATTTCTCAACGAACACTACTTGCTTAAAAGCCAAATCACGTATCAATATTAAAGGCACTTGGTCTCCATTCATAGGCGTAGGGGAGAGGTCAAAGACAACCATCAATATTACCATCAAATCACTATATGAAATCGTGCTACAGGAATGGTTGTGGAAAACATGCATTGAAAATAAAAGGAAACTCTACAAAAAGAACTATACCATAATTATAAATTGTCGACACCTGATAATTATAATTCGCTACTTCAGAAATATTACAGAAGTACTAATTGTTGTATTGCAGATATAAAAATTATAAAAAGTTTAATATTAGAGATCATAAAATCGCTTTTGTGCAATCTGTAAAATCGATCTGAGGGTGTCTATGAAAAATGCAATCAGGTAAATAAACGATTTGCAACTCAATCAAGTAGATAACAATATTGACTGCAGAGTATCAACAAATAAGAATCCAGTGGCCAAGGGCAGAGTATATTGCAGGCCAAAAATGTAAACGTAAGGTAAAGTTTGGTAGAGTGAAAGGCATACCGGAAGCAAAACACATAGCAAATCACTAGGAGAAGCCAAGAACGCATACTTAAACCATTTCTAGGAGGCAAATTATAAAATACAGACTTAGTTTAATTATTTTACATTACCAGGATATCAATAAAATTTGTCAACTGAAATTAGATCTGTTACATTATCAGGACACCAATAAAAATTCAGACTGAGTTTAAATCTTTTTCATCACCATGATACCAATCCAACACAGCCAACAGTAAGAGAATGCAAGGATTCAGTGGAAGAATTTATTGAAATGATCACCAGGAAAACCAACACGATGAAAGAATTCCAAACGCAGAGGTACTTTTGCTAGAGGGAATAAGACAACAAACTGCCAAGGATAATAACAGAGGTAGAATTTTGATAGTTTCATCCTTTGCTTCATCATCCTCACATAGAAAAGAAGGGCGTTCAGATCCATAGGTCTTTTAACGCTAATGTGATGATCGTAGATCAGGCTTCTGGCCGACTGCTCAGGCGAGGACTAGTGAGCTAGGGACGAAGGATAAACAACCATGAAGGTCACAATCAACATAGCAAGGTGGTCAAGACATGTGGGGAAAATAAGCCATGGGATTCAATCTATCATCGAACTAGGCTAAGAAAATTTCAGAAAACCCCCTAGACAAACAGATCACTTACCCAAGTAAGCAAATGCAGATTCAAACATAAGTTCTAAAACAATTTACCATACAAATCGAAGAAAGTTTACCATTTCCTGTTCTGAGTGGACGTCCCACGTGGTCCTTGCAACTCCGACATGCCAACCGATGAGACTTCACAGATACCTCCCAGCCAATGCTAAGGGTACTCTTCTTCCCCCTTAGCCCCCCAAGCCGCAAAGGGGCTACACACTCACTATCCAGAGATTTCGACTAGCTCCCAGCTCGCCTCGTAGGGCCGAGATACCACTCCTCACTGAGCTGGGTATCCCAACTCCCACAAGTTAAGTCATTCAAGTGGATGTTTCTGCAGTGTAATGTTACACAAAATAGAAGAGATCCTACCTCCATCTCCTCCCTTCATTATATATAGTTTCGTGGTTCCTTACTTTCCTAAAATATCATTTAATTAAGTTATTAAAATTAAGTTTTTAAAAATTCCTCCCCATACAAGTGTCACCCATCCTCTTCATTCCTCCATAAATTAATTTCTTTAATTAATTAATTATCTTTATTTCCCTCACCCAGCTAGAGTTACTCCTAGATTCACTCCTAGGCGTCCCCAAATTCTCTTACAGGTTTTAATGACTTTCCCTAATATTAAATTGCTTGTTTAGTATAAATTAGAAGGCTCTTGAATGGTAGATACTTTACTAAGTTTGACTTTCCATTTTTTCCCTCATGTTCCCTTTTTCCCTTTTTATGTTTACCTCTTTTCCTAGTTTCCTAATATTTTAGATTTTCCCTCTTTCCTCTTTTTAATTAGAACTCAAAAAGGCAGGTGTGGAAATTAACCCCTTTTACCTTTTCTCATTTAATTAATATATTTTAAATTATCTAAAATAATAAAACAATTAATTCCCCTTTTTTTCAATTTTATTCCAACATTTTTTTTTATAAAAAGGATAAAATTTTACCATTAGCATGATTTAGACCTAAACCTTAGTTTTCTTGATGGGCGACATTTTATTATGGAAAATGTTTTTATTTTTTTATTTTTATCACATTGTTCATCCTAAGGCTGTCTAGGTTCATTCATTTATCAATAACCTCTCGACGTGACCTTCAGGATGCACTAGGTGCTCCAAGGGTGCCACTCGCCTCATCTATTCCCTTGCGCGACGTGCCCTTCAGGATGCACCACATGCTCCAAGGGCGCCACTAGCCTCTTGAATGACTTGGTAGACATCAAAAACCCCTGGAGTCAATACTCCACCAGGTGAACTTGTGGGAGACTAAGGGACTCTAAGGAGTAAGGCCCCCACCTTATTGTGTGCCCTTTAGAATCGTCGTGATCGACTGTCGCAGTCTGCCCTCATGGCATCGTGGGTCCTCTAGAACTAGGTAAATGTTAACCTACATTTAGAGCCATGATGGGAGTGATAGTAGGTGATGGTAGGGATTTTTTCCTCCCCTCTCCCTCAACATATCTGGTAGTCATTCATGACCCCTTTACTCCACATGTGAGTATGGTTGGAAAGCTATCATTAGCCTGCATCATCAACAAATCGTGTCAGAATATATGCATATCATATCATCTATTTAGATGCACTAATATCATAGTAATACAATCAAACCCCAATGGTACACTCCCTGACTCGATCCAAAGTCCAAGGTTTTCCATCAATGCTTCTGCATCTTCGAGGTCCAAAATCCTGCACACTCATTAAAACTGAGTCAATAGCACCTGTCTATGTCAATGCAGTAAAAAAACATGTCATCAACCCATAATGGCTCATAATCAAAATCAAAAGTTTTAATAGAATAATAATCGGGATCACTTGCGAGAAAGTGTCCTCAAATAATAATTTCGCTAAGTACGCCAGAGCAGGATGTTACATGGTGCAAATGTTTCATTGTAATCAATTCCAAGTTGTTTTGTAAATCCTCTTGCAACTAATTTTTCCATGTACTTCTGTACATTTCCTTCTTCATCTTGCTTGGTTTTATAAATCCACTTGACACTAATGACATCCTTGTCATCAGGTACATCTACCAATTTCCATGTTTGATTGTTCTCTATGCATTTGATTTCTTCATCCATGACTTGTGCCCATACATCATCTTTGACTGCTTCTTCAAAGGTTAATGGATCATCTATTTGTTAAAATAGAGAAAAAATAGAAAATGAATTTGTTGCATCTTCATTATAGATGTCTCATAGACCTATTGTCTTTCTTGGTAACAAACTTGCTAATGATGGATCGGGAGATGTAGAACTGCTCGAACTGCTTGCTAGTGTTTGTTGCGCTCTAGGTGTAGACTGCACACTTACTATTCTTATTGGAGTATTCTGCACGGTGAGTTGCATCGTAGTTCCAGGTGTAGAAGGGACTGTGCACTTACTTGTATAGAACATTTGAACCACTTCATCTTATGTGTCATCATGTTGCATTTCATCAATAATTTTTATTGTCTTTGCTATGGTTTCATCCCATGCTTCATTCTCGATCCAAATTATTTTCTACATGAAATGAGAGTGGAGATATAATAAATAAATGTACAGAGATATCTCATATATGGAATAATATAACAAAAGTGTATCATAAATGTAAATATAAACACAATGATACAATAATAGGCAATTTTCTATTAATGAGAAAAAATGTACAAAGACTGTAAAAATACAGAGTGAAAGACTCGCTAGAATGGTGGCAGCTTATCTCTTAGAATAAATGTGTCCACTTCTTGCATTCACAAGAAGATGATTTTACAATGAAACTCCAAAGGCCTTTTTATCATAAATAAAATCCAAAACCCTAACCCTAGAATATGAGAATCTAATAGTTTTGTGGACCCCTTTTTGGGTAGTTTGGTGTATCAACTTCCCAAGGTCATAACTTTGGCATACGATCTCTAGTTTGGACGCACAATAGCTTGTTGGAAAGGTATCTTTGAGGAGATTCATTTTTGGGGATCAATCAAATCCTTTGGTTATCATTGAGAATCTTGATCCCAAAAAAACTTCATTTAGGCCCTCCAAATGGCCTCGAAAGTTAAAAACTGCTAAAAATAGTAAATTGCCAAAATTGTCAAAAAATTGTTTTGAGCTAATTGGAAGAGGTGGGTGGCCACTGATATCCAATTGGATCACTCCTCCCTCCTTAGGAAGCAATGGTATCCATTGTGTTTAGTTCCCTAGGGAGAGAGGAAAGCGATTGAATCTTAGTGCATTGCTTCACTTGCTGGAGACGTTGTGCTGTGGAAGGTTGTCATGAACCTGTTGCTGGTGTAGTTGAATCTATTCAACCAATTGGGATACATGAGATTTATGGGTGTAGAAGGAATATTTGTTATTTGTTGCATTTGTGTTGATCTGCTTATGTTCGATAAAAGGTTCTTGGGCAAAGGTTGTAGTAGTTGTAGTATCATTTTATTCACCTTTTGAATAGATTCTGAACAAGTTGAATTTTGTAGTATGAGATACTACCTTGTAGCATTTTTTAGGTGGGATAGTAGTTGGAACTATCTCTAGTATCTTGTAGAGATGACCCCCCAGAGTAACAATGACACTACGAGGTTGAGACTCATAGATATCATGTCTCTTCCGCATATATAGTTGGCCCAAGAGAACATCACAGACATCAAGTGGGGAAACATCACATAATACCTCATCCTAGAAGGGTTGGATGTCGTATGACAATAGGAACTGTTGGCTGACATGAAGATTTCGTCCCTGAAAAATCCACCCAATGTTGTATGATTGTGGATGTGGTTTTGTCGACAATCCCAATTGTTTGATGACCTGTACTGAGATGAGGATCTTTTGGCTTCTACTATCAACAATAAAATGCAACGGGTTCCTCTTCACTGAGATATGTGAATGAAAAAGGAACTCCCCCTCTTTAGTATCTATGGGTTTTTCTGTTTGAATTGTTGCGGTTAAGAAAATAGTAGTGGGGTCTACGTCAATGATCTGTTTTCTATCAATATTTTCTTAATCAGATTTTGGATCAAGTTTTGGCACCTTATGTTTGATCTCAACCAACAATGACTGTTTTGAGCAACATTCATCGGTGTTGTGCTAGGGGATTTTGTGGAAATCACACAATTTTACAGTGTCCTTATTCATGTTTTTGTGACCCTTCTTTTCCTATGGCTTGGATTGGTTTTCGAGAGACTACTTGTTAGGGAGGTCTTTATCATATTTTCGTTGTGGATTTGCAGATCTAAACTCCCATTTGTTCTGGTGCTTAAATTTCTGCTTGAATTAAACAACATATCAATAAGCAACACCGAGTGATGAGATGTCCAGAAAATCCATTTTAGTTTGGATGTATTTGTGTAGAGCCCCATGGTATTTTAGAACCAAATTTTGTTCAGAGTCTTTGATACTTAGCTTGGTGTGAAAGGTATGGAAGGTATTGGTGAACTATGGAGCTGTTGGGCCCCTCTGTTTTCACAATGTGGTCCATCTCATGTATTGGTCCTCATATTTTCCAAGAGGATAATAATTTTCATTTACCACATGCACAAAAAAATCCCATGTGGGCTCAGCCCCATATATTCCAGACTCTTATATGGAAATTTGCTACCAATAAGTTTTCCAACAATTTTTTACATAGGGAGACCCTTTAGGAGTGCGGAGGTGATATTTTCCCTCTTGGAAAAATTATGAACAAAGAAATAACCTTTTATTATATTTAACCATTTTTCTAAGCCATTTGCATCTATCTGTCCTTCAAATATGGGAATATAAAAATTAACTTGTACCTTGAAAGGAGAGGTGCCTCCAAAGTGGTCGTTTGATGAAGACTTTCCTGTTGTTATTAGTAGGCATTAAAGGATGTGAAAAAAGTTCTCTATCATTTCATCCCTTTGTCACGTGAGAGCTTGCTCAAGAAACCGATTAATATAATCATATTTCTTGTCATTTTTCTTTTCTTCTTCCATGGAGATTTTCTTGGGCATGCGAGAGAAATAGTATTCAAGAGAGACAATATCGATACCCAACTTGCTATACTCTGACCTCATAGGAGACATGGACTGAAAAATGATCAAGAGAAACCTCCTCTGATACCACTGATCCATATTATTTTCGGCACGAAATAAGAGTGGACATATAATAAAGAAATGTACAAATATATCTTGAATATCCAATAATATAATAGAAATGTATCAGATATGCAACCATAAACACATAGATACAGTAATACACAATTTTCTATTAATGAGAGAAAATGTACAAAGACTATAAAAATACAGAGTGAAACATTCGCTAGAATGGTGGCATATTATCTCTAAGAAGAGATGTATCCACTACATTCATTCGCTAGAAGATGATTTTACAATGAGGCTCCAAAGTCCTTTTTATCATAAATAAATCCAAAACCCTAACCCTAGAATATGAAAAGCCAACATTTTTGTGGACCTCGTTTTGGGTACTTTGGTGTATCAACTTCTCGAGGAGGTAACTTTGGCATACGATTGTCGTTTGGGAAACATGATAGCTATTTAGGAAGGCATCATCGAGGAGATTCACTTTGGGGGCTCAATGAGAGCCTTTTCCTATCATTGGGAAGATTGATCCCTAAAATCCTTCATTTAGGCCCTCAAAATGGTCGTGAAAGTTAAAAACTGCTAAAAATAATAAATTGTCAAAATTGTCAAAAAATTGTTTCGATCCAGTTGGAAGAGGTGGGTGGCCACTTATGTCCACCTAGATCAATCGTCCCTCCTTAAGAAGAAATGGTCTCCATTGCGTTGAGTTCCCGAGCGAGAGGGGAAATCAATTGAATCTTGGTGTGTTGCTTTCCTTTATGGAGATATGGCACTGTGGAAGGTTGTCATGAACCTTTTTTTGGCGAGGTTGAATCTATTCAACTTGTTGGGCTACATGATATTTCTAGATGCAAAAAGAATCTTTCCGCTTTGTTGCATTCTTGTTGAGCTGCTTCTATTGGATAGAAGGTGCTTGGGCCGAAGATGTAGTGGTTGTAGTATCCTTATTTTCACCTTTTGAATAGATTGTGAAGAATCTAAATTTTGTAGTATGAAATACTACCTTGCGACATTTTTTACATGCGACAGTAGTTGGAACTACCTCTATTTTCTTGTAGAGATGACCCCTAAGAATAAAAATGACACTACAGGGTCGAGACTCATAGATAGCATGGTGCTTCCACATATATGTTTGGCCCAAGAGAACGTCATAGACATTGAGTGGGGAAATATCACATAATACCTCATCCTTGAAGGGTTGGATGTCGTATGACAATCAACACTATTGGCTGACACAAATATTTTGTCCTTAGTGAATCTATCTTATCTTGTATGGTTTTGGATGTGGTGTTGTCAACAATCCCAACTGTTTGATGACCTCTAATGAGATGCGGTTCTTCTGGCTTCCGCTATCAACAATAAATGCAGCGAGGTCCCCTTCGCCCAAATCTGTGATTGAAAAAGGAACTACCCCTCTTCAGGATCTATGGGTTCTTTTGGTTGAATTATTGTGGTCATGACAATAGCAGTGGGGTCTGCATCGATGATTTGTCTTCTATCAATATTTTATGAATCATGGTTTGGCTCCTTGTCTTTGATCTCGACCACCAATGAATGTTTTGAGAAACATTCATCAGTGTTGTGCTCGAGTATTTCATGGAAATCAAACCATTTTTTGTTGTCCTTCATCTTTCTATGACCCTTCTTTTCCTATGGCTTGGATTGGTTTTCGGGAGACTGTTTGTTAGGGCTATCTTTATCATACTTTGGTTTTTGCGGATTTTCAGACCCTATATCCCATTTCTTCTAGTGCTTAAATTTATTTTCTATTTTAATAGCATATCAATAAGTAGTACTGAGTGATGAGATGTCCAGAAAATCCATTTCATTTTGTATGTATTTGTGTAGATCCCCACGGTATTTTAGAACCAAATTTCATTCGAAGTCTTTGATACCTAGCTTGGTGCACACGGTATGGAAGGTATTGGTGAACTCCATAATTGCCCCTCTCTTTCCGTAGTGTGGTCCATCTCATGTAATGGTCCTCATAGTTTTCAAAATGATAATATTGTTCCTTTACCGCATCCACACAAAATTCCCAAGTGGGCTCGACCCAACATATTCCAAACTCCTCTATGTAAATTTCCTCCCAGACATTTTCCCACCAATTTTTGACATGGGGGAGAGCCTTAAGGAGTGAAAAGGTGATATTTTCCTTATGAACAAATAAGTAACCTTCTAGTACATTTAACAATTTTTCAAAGGCATCTACATCTATCTCTCCTTTAAATATGGTAATATCAAAATTAACTTGTACCTTGAAAGGAAAGGTGCCTCCAATGTGGTCTCTTTATGAAGACATGTCTTTTGTTATCAATAGGCATTGAAATATGTGGGAAAAATTATCCATCATTTGCTCCTTTGTCGCGTGAGAGCTTGCTCAAACAACAAATTAATAGAATCATCTTCTATGTCACTTTTCTTTTCTTCTTCCATGGAGGGTTTCATGGGTGTGTGAGAGATATTGTATTCAATAGAGACAATATCGACACCTAACTTTCTATACTCAAGCCTCATCAGGGACATGCACTGAAAAATGATCAAGAGCAACTTGCTTTGATACCATTGATCCAGATTATTTTCGGCATGAAATGAGAGTAGAGATATAATAAATAAATGTACAAAGATATCTCAGATATCCAATAATATAACATAAATGTATCAAAGATGAAACCATAAACATAGAGATACAGTAATACACAATTTTCTATTAATGAGCGAAAATGTGGAATGACTTTAAAAATACAGAGTGAAAGACTCGCTAGAATGATGGTAGCTTATCTCTGAGAAGAGATGTGTCTGTTACTCACATTCACTAAAAGATGATTTTACAATGAGGCTCCAAAGGCCTTTTTATCATAAATAAAATCCAAAACCCTATCCTTGGAATATGAAAAGCCAATAGTTTTGTGGACCTTGTTTTGGGTAGTTTGGTGTATGAATTTCCCAGGGGCGTAGATTTGGCATATGATCTTTGTTTGGGGTGAACGATAGCTTGTTGGAAAGGTATCATTGAGGAGATTCATTTTGGGGGATAAATCAGAGCCTTTGACTACCATTGAGAATCTCGATCGCAAAAAAACTTCATTTAGGCCCTCAAAATGGCCCCAAAAGTTAAAAACTGTTAAAAATAATAAATTGCCAAAATTGTCAGAATTTTTTTTTGAGCCAGTTGGAAGAGGTGGGTGGCCACCAATATCCACCTGGATCAATTCTCCATGAACTAAACATCATGGTTGATTAGGACTTTTCTTCTAACAAGGTCATACAACTTGTACCCTTTTGTTTATTCAGAATACCCAACAAATATACATTTTTGTCTTTTGTTGTCCAGCTTCCTTCTCAGCTCATTTGGAACATGTGTGTATGTGATTCAACCAAAAACATTTAAGTGTGCCACATTATGATTTGATCCTATCCAGAATTCTTGAGGAGTTCTATTTTTCACACTCCTTGTCAGACATCTGTTCAAGATGTATACTGCAGTTGCTACTACCTCAACCCAATACTCATTTGACAAATGTTTGGTTGTCAACATACTTTACGCCATTTCCATGATGGTTCTATTATTTCTCTCTATGAAACCATTTTGTTGTGGTGTATATCGCACGGTAAATTGCTTGTAGATGCCATCAAATTTATAAAAAATTTTAAATTCTCTTGACATGTATTCACCTCCTTTGTCAGTTCTTAGAAACTTGATGTAGTAACCACTATGTTTTTCCACAAGTGATTTAAACTGTTGAAAACAACCCAATGCATATGATTTATGATTTAGGAAATTAATCCATGTCTTTCTTGAGAAATAATCAATAAATTTCATAAAATAAGTACTTCCTTCTAATGATGTTTGCATTGGTCCACAACTCTCTGAGTGTACAATTTCCAGTGGATATTTTTCTCTGTAAGATTTTCCAACTGGAAATGATTCTCTTTATTTCTTTACAAATATGCAACCTTCACATATCCTTTTTAGTTTTTCAATCAATGGAAAACCTTTTACCATATTCTTTGTGTGTAGTAGCTTGAGAGCTCCAAAGTTCAAATGTCCAAATCTGAAATGTCATAACCAGGAATCATCGTATATTTTAGATTGGAATGTTTCCTTCATCTTTTTGCCACTTTCTCCTCTCTTGATACTGCACACACTTTTTTCTTCATTGGTATTGTGCACACTTTCTACTTTAAATGCAGTATCTAACTGTGCACCTTTTCCTTTATAAAAAACAAGCACTATATTCTTCTTCTTGGATGGATTTAATGTCAATGGGAACATCCTATTACTTTTCATCTGGATTTTTGCAATAAGTAGATTTCTTGGGCATTTTCCCATAATCACACAATTATTATCTTCCATGTAGATTATGTATCATTTTTGTAACAGTGGTCTTGTGCTCATCATATTATGCTTCAGACATAACCTTTTGTTCTCCTTACTTTGCTAAAATGTATATGCTTCCTTTGCCTAACATAGTGACTTAGATATTTGTTCCAAGTGTAATCTTGGTTTGGACTAACTCATCCAAACTAGAAAACAATTCTATGTTTCCTGTCATGTGGTTACTATAGCATGAATCTAAATACCATATGTCAGAAGGATTTTCTTGAGAAACATTGCATTCAAATGGGGCTACTATATTTTTCATTTCTACAACACTAATCATTGCTACAACATGCGTCGTAAACATAGGGCGAGTTTGATTATTTTCATTTTTTGACTAATCTTGACTTTTCTTGTTCTGATTATACTGTTTCTTTCTGCACTCATATGAATAATGTCCATGATTTTTACAGTAATGGCAATGAGTCTTTGATTTTTCAATTCTCTGACCACTTGACTGAATGGTACTTGGGTTTTGACCTCTTCTACTAGTATTTATAGGATTGCTACTGCATCCATCTCTGACAGAATTGCTTCCTCTGACTCTAGAGTTATCTCTCCCCCTTCCTCTTCAACAAATTATAGATGACTGGGTGAAAAATGCAGTCTCTAATGACATACTTGACCTATTCAATATGTGTTCATGATTAATGATGAAAGCTTGAAGTTCATCTAGGATAAACTGACTCAAGTCTTTGCCCTCTTCTAGTGTCACAACAAGAGTATCAAACTTAGGACAAAGAATCATAAGTAACTTATCAACATATTTTATGTCTTGTATGGTTTTAACATGAGACTCAATTTGATTTATCATACTAATGAGATGGGTATAAAAGGAATCTATTGAATCTATATCTTTCATTGACAAAGTTTCAAAATATCATCTAAGAATCTACATTTTTGTATATTTTATTTTTTCCATACCCTAATAATAGGTTTGTAATATGTCCCATGCTTCCTTGTATTGCATTACTAATGAAACTCTTGGAAGTATGCTCTCATGCATGACTTGATGTATGTAAAAAAATGATTTTTCATCCTTCTTTCCTTGATCTTTCAAGACATCTTTCTCATCTTCTATGAGGGCATGGTATGCTTCCTAACCTACTGGTTCAAAATATCCATTCTCTACTATTTCCCATATGTATTGACCTTGGAACAATGCCTTCATGGTTGTGACATCTCCAAAAATAAAATATTTTTAAAATTTAAAATTTCTAGAAATTTATTTTGTTTATAGTAAATTCGAATTTGGAAAATGTTTTCCATTTATGCCAATTCCGAATTTCGAATTTGGTAATTGTAATTAATTATTTTGATTGTTGGGCAGAGACCTGATTTGACCCAACTAACAATTTGACTATGACACTTGTATGGAAAAAAAATATTTTATATTGATTGCAGGAGGACAAATGGAACAACCATGTTAAATTTAGTTGACCGTGACTCCATGAGTGGGGAACATATTGCAACTACCTCTGGGATGATTATTACAAGTGGAAAATCAGTGATTTGGCCATTGCCAGCCCCTGAAAATAAGGGATTTAGAAAGATGCAAAAATTCCCAAGGGAGGGAAAAAAGACCTAGGCAAAATTGTTCAATAGCATATGCGAGGAGGTAGGGCGCTGCCAAGTATGCTGGGGAAAAGAGAAAATTTATTCTTTTTTTTTTCTTGTTGTTATGAGAACTGCTGAGTAAGTGTGAGGCAAGAGGATAACTGTAGGAATTGTGGACATTGCTGAGGAGGATTTTTTCCAAATTTGCCCTCATGGATTCATGGTCAGGCTAGGGGGTGAATCGAGCAAGAAATTTTGACTACCTATTCTACGGTTGGGAGGAACATGGTTGTTCCCTTTGTCTTCCCGCAAATTGGTTTAGATATGTTAAATATTCTCCTTCTTTGTTTTGAATTATTTTTGTATATCTGATATCACACATCTGTTCATGCTAAGTTTAAATCATTTCCATGGATGATATATGTTCTTTGTATGAAATTTATAATCAAAGACCAATTTTGGAACAGTTCTTCCTAAAACAAAAATTCTAGGTAGAATCCATCTAGGTGTAAATGAACTTGAAGGAACAGATCTATCTACAAATGTATGTGTATTTCTGAAGTTGAAATATTAGACAGACGTATCAATGAATAATTGAAGTTGAGCAATTATTTCCTCATATTACATATAGATTTATATATGTATTTATATACAATATACATCGATATGGTTGCAGTTAGTGTCGTGCATAGGTTTTATTAAATGAAGATCTAATGGTTGCAATAGAAACCCCACTTATACAGAGATTCTTGGTCATAGTACTTGAACAAAAAAATGATGCCAATAGGTAATCATCTACCTATTGTGTAAAGAAAATTATTAAATTGAAGAGTCTGAAGCTCTCCTTAGACCCTGTTATAGAACCAAATGAAGTTAGATAAGTCTGCTACTCTGTTATAAGAAAATACAGGATTGATATTTCGACATTCGTGATTTTGCTTGTTTCATATATGCGGAGTTCTTTTGCTTTACCAAACACCAAAACCCAAAATTGTTGGGCCAGACTCTAATCTCATTTCGCAATTCAACATTTCTTATTTCATTTTGTTTGTGTGGCAGGTGTTCGTAAACCCCAAATTTTTGAACCCCGTAACCCCAAAGTGTTCGTCCCACATTCCATTCACTTTTCGCAATTCAAGAGTTGTTTTGTGTTGGTCTTTGGCATTTGAAATCATGAAATTCCGAACCTCGAAACCCCAAAGTGCAGGGCCCACAGTCTTTCCACATTTCGCGATTCGGCAAATAGTGTGGTCTTTTGTTTTTTGTGTTCGGCATTTGTAATCGCCGAAATCCGATTGACATCTGTTTTTTTTTCAAAAAATTGTAGGAAGATAGTAGGGACTATTTTTTATAGGAACAACTCTAATACTATAATGAATGGACTGGTAGAAACGATGGAGGATCTTCATCCGAGATAGAGGTAGAATAGAAATAATAGATCATATGACAAGTCACTGTGTATAGGGCATGAAAAGTACAAAAATTATTGTATATGAAAGAATTAAACAGTTATGATATCCGGGTACGCAAATACTTGGGATGTAATTATGTATGAATTATAATAGAAAGAATTGCAAAATTCTCTACAGGAAAAACTACACTACAGAGAGTATAAATATTTCAATAGGTATTCATAAGAATTTGTAAGTCGATTTGGTCTAATTTCTACATGTTAAAGCACTGGAAAAAAATTGGAAATAACACCGTTTAACACAGGGAAAATTCTGGAATCTAATATGAAGGGTGTGAAAGCCCCAATTGAAACAAAAGAATTATGGAACTCTTAAGCTAACATATACTCGTAAATTCTTGTGTCCTATGGAGGCATAAGCCAGAGTCATGAATTGTGTGTTCGTCGACCCCGGACCTAGTTTCATGTACACTTGCCAACCCTCCTAATTTTTTAGAGTCCCTTGGAGGACGAAGTTTGTTAATCTCAGGAGAGGTAGTGCAGATGGGCACATGCCCTCTGTGAGACAAACCGAACCCAAATGTCCTTAAGTCCTGGAAAAGCTCAAGAAGGATCGCACCGTTGTGTGCAAGAACCCTACATGGAGTGCAAAGGTCGAGAAACCCCTTGGAGGTTTCAGATCGTATGAAAGTTCAAGAGTGACAAATAGATTGTGATTGAAATTGGTTTAGTGTGAATAACTTTTGACATTTTGGCATACGGGAAACCAGAGGGCAAGACCCCTCATCTTCGCAAGTCATGAAATCCCAGTATACGAAACCCCGATGTGTTTTGTGGATGAGTCGTTTTAGTGTGAATAAGTTTCAACATTTCAACATCAGGGAAACCAGAGGGCAAGACCCCTCATCCTCGCAAGCTGCAAAATCCCAATATACGAAACCCTGACATGCGATTAAGACTGAGTGTCTTTCAACACCCTTAAGCTCAGGAGGGATAGTGACCATCAGATCCAGATCAACAAGAATTGTTGATCTCATACACGAATTCCCATATCAAAATTCGAGGATTGGAGTGACAAGAGATTTGGAGTCACTGCATCATGAACTCCCGGTTCACGAAAACTCTGAAAAGATCTAGACCGTTGCATCCAAATCATTGAGGATCGTTGGATCTCATACAAGAACTCACGTATCAGAGTTCAGGGAATGGAGTGACCAGTGGTTTGGGTTGCTGCATTTCGAACTCCCAGTTATCGAAATCTCGATATGGACAAGACCTTCGAATTAGGGGAAGATTCGTAGCCGTCGATCTCATCGAAGGTAAGATTTCAGGTTTCGGGGTTTGAAGAGTCGAAAGACTTGACTCTCTTGCATCACCAAGTCGTGAAATGTGAAAGGCGCCTCTTGGCTTGGCTTCTGGTCGTAACCAATGATCACTTGGAGGTGAATAAGGGAAGAGCTATCCTACGCTAGGCCCAGTAGGAATTCAAGGATTTTATCCCTTGAGAAGGAGTGAAATTTTTATTTTTTCCGCAATGGTTATGTGACAAATGTTATTTACATATGGAAAGAATTATGGAATCACGAATCTCAAGTCCTCCATAGTCCAAGTTCAGTATAGTATGTGTATGATATGTATAAATGTTTGGAAGATTTAGGACTTACGAAAATGTTTGAGTAATGGATGGTTAACTTAGCATGACCTGGACACCTATAGGTTGGCTAAATAAAATGTCAACATAGGTAACCATAATATAAGAAACTTATTTGAATTTAATAATAGAAAAAAAGCAGTCATCTTATCCTAAGAATGAATCTATCAAGTTATTTAGGATTAATGTTTCGGAGAAGAATTATTTTTTTTTGGTGAATTTGAGGTCCATTAGATATGGTATCAGAGCAAAAGCTACAACATTGGGCCTGAATAGGGCCACATTAACTGCTTAGTATTTTTTTTGATTTATGTAAAACTAAATAAATCTTACGGTTACAAACAGAAATCCCTTTATGTTTTTGTAAATTATGGCAGCTCAAGAAGGTGCATAAATCAAGATGGAAGGAAATCTACAGCAAGGACCTCCTAGAGATCCAAGACAGAACAGTGATGGAATCTCACCCACGGAGGTGTTGGAAACAATGAGGAATCTTATTGTTGAACTGCAGGTTTTCAAGGCCGACAATGAAAAATTGAAGAAATCACAGCAGGAACAACAAGAGATAAATGAAATCATGTTGCGTAGTATAGTAACCAAGAAAACCCCAAAAGACGATAACCATGACGAAGAAGTCAGCAAAAGGGCCTCCAATAATTATGGACCGAAAACAAAAAAAAGAGACAATTCCTCTGAAGGGACACCTTCAGCTGAAGACAAAACTATACCAGATAAAAAAAGAAAACAAGTAGACCACCTTGAAGGAGAATTTAAAAGGATTAAACCAGCCACCTTTGATGGAGAATCCAGGAGAGGAGAATAAGTTGAGGCATGGTTGTTGGACATCAAAAAATACTTCCAGATCTATAACTATTCCAGCAACATGAAGGTCAGAATGGCCATCTACAATCTTAAGGGGAAGGCCAACACTTGGTGGAAGGACCTGAAATTGGCCAAGGGACTAAAGGAGAAACAATTGGAATGGTCCGACTTTAAGAAGTATTTTAAGAAACAATATCTTTCTGAAAGTTATTATTAAAGGAAGACAAAATAATTTTACGAGTTACAACTCGGACAGATGACGATGGAGGACCTTATAAATAAATTTTTGGAACTACTAAGGTTCACACCGTACATCCGAGAGGATAAGGTAAAAATCCAACGATTCTTAAGATGTTTACCACAGGCCTACTGGGACAGAATTGAGTTTGACAACCTCAAATCCTTGAGTGGGGTATTTAGGAAATCACAAATGTGCTATGACTAGTATAAACAACAGGTAGAGTTTGTCAAGACCTGGAAGGATAAAAAGTAAGATTGAATGAACCAGCGGAAGAAGGGATACCAACCAACTCCTTATCGAAATACAACAAAAAGTTTTCCAAGGAAGGATTTTCACTCTAACCATCTAAATACGCAATGTAGCGGTAAACCAGTAAACCTGGGAATGAAGAAGTTTGGGGACAACTCCCCCGAGACATTAAAGTATTGGGAGTGTGGAGAGCCTCATCTAAGGAGGAACTGTCCATGTTTAATTGCAAAAAACAGAACTGTTGTTCAAAATTTGTAGGAAGCCTTAATAGTGGGAGACATGGGCAGAAGTCTACATCGAATAAATGCAGCCATAGATGGTCGACAAGATAACCACCAGTCCTCGATGGTATAAATCGAAGGTAAAATCAATGACACTCAAATTTTTGTTTCAATTGACCCTGGAGCTATGTTAAGTTATATTACTCCTAATATAGTAGAGTCGAATAAACTTAAGAAACTGAAGCACGTAAAATCATGGATGGTACAACTAGCAACAGGTACAAAAAGGAAAGTAGTTGACTTTATTTCTGATTTTGAGTTCAACTTAGGTGGTCAAAAGATAAGGACCAATATGAGCATCTTACCACTAGGATCTTATGATATGATTATCGGGATGGATTGGTTGGAACAATACAAAGTAGTACTAGACTATTATACAAAGATACTTAACTATAAAGATCATTTTGGCACTGTTAGAACAACCCAAGGCATACCAAAACCTGTATCAGTTAGACAAGTTTCATCGATGCAACTCAAGAAATGTATTAGGAAGGCATGTCAAGTTTATGCCATCCAAGTGACGAATCTATTAGAAAAAGAAGATAAGCCAAAGTTAGAATACTTCGTTGTCCTATGTGAATTTAGAGACATGTTTGTGGATGAAATACCAGAACTAGCTCCTAGAAGGAAAATAGACTTCTCCATAGACCTACTACCCAGTTCAGTCCCTATCTCAAAAACACCTTACCGAATGAGTCTACCCATGGATGATTTTAGGGGCTAAATTTCTCTCATGGGCTAATTTTCCATGGTTTTTCCAAAAATGAGATTCGTTATTTTAAAAATGATTCGCCCAAATTCTATAGGATAAAATTATTTTACCTTAAAAATCGCCAAAATTTTATAAAAACTATATAAAATCCTTAGAAATTTGAATTTTTTACAAAAATATTGCCAAACATTTATAGATGGCATATGAGGTATTATTAAGATTCGCCAAGGTATCTACATTTTAAAATAAATTTCCATCCTTAAAATCATCCCTAAGTCTACCAGAACTGACAGAATTAAAAATCCAATTACAGGAGTTGTTGGACAAAGAGTATATTAGACCGAGCATTTCACCATGGGGGGCACTTGTCCTCTTTATGAAAAAGAAAGACAATACTCTAAGACTATGTATTGATTATAAACAACTGAACAAAATGACCATTAAGAACAAATACCCCTTACCAAGGATAAATGATTTGTTCGATCAAGTTGGTGGGGCCAAGATCTTTTCAAAATTGGATTTACGATCCGGTTATCATCAAGTTAGGATAAAGGACAAGGACGAGTTTATTTTTGAAATTTAAAATTTATGGAAATTTATTCCGTTTATAGTAAATTCGAATTTGGAAAATTTTTGCCATTTATGGAAATGTCGAATTTCGAATTTGGTAATTGTAATTAATTATCTTGACTGTTGGGAAGAGACTTGATTTGACCCAACTAACTATTTGATTGTGACACTTGTATGGAAACATAATATTTTATATTGATTGTAGGAGGACAAATGGAACAACTATGTTAAATTTAGCTGACCATGACTACATGAGTGGGGAACATGTTGGAACTACCTTTGGGATGATTATTACAAGTGGAAAATTAGTGATTTGGCCATTGCCAGCCCTTGAAAATCAAGGATTTAGAAAGCTGCGAAAATTCCCAAGGGAGGGAAAAAAAACCTTGGCAAAATTGATAAATAGCATATGCGAGGAGGCAGGACACTGCCAAGTATGCTGGGGAAAAGAGAAAATTTATACTTTTTATTTTCTTGTTGTTATGAGCATCGCTGAGTAAGTGTGAGGCAAGAGGATAAATACTGGAATTGTGGACATTGTTGAGGAGGAGTTTTTCCAAATTCACCCTCATGGATTCATGGTCATTCTACGGGGTGAATTGGGCAAGAAATTCTGACTGCCTATTCTACGGCTGGGAGGAACATGGTTGTTCCCTTTGTCTTCCCACGAATTGGTTTAGATATGTTAAATCTTCTCCTTCTTTGTTTTGAATGATTTTTGTATATCTGATATCACGCATTTGTTCATGCTAAGTTGAAATCATTTCCATAGATGATATTTGTTCATTGTATGAAATTTATAATCAAAGACCAATTTGGAATAGTTCCTCCTGAAACAAAAACTCTAGGTAGAATCCATCTAGGTGTAAATGAACTTGAAGTTACAGATCTGTCTGCAAATGTATGTGTATTTCTATAGTTGAAATATTAGACAGACCTATCTATGAATAATTGAAGTTGAGCAAGTCTTTCCTCATATTACATATAGACTTATATATGTATTTATATATGATATACATCAATATGGTTGCAGTTAGTACCGTGCATAGGTTTTATTAAATGAAGATATAATGGTTACAATAGAAACCCCACTTAGATAGAGATTCGTGGTCATAGCACTTGAACAAACAAATGATGCCAATAGGTAACCATCTACATATTGTATAAAGAAAATTATTAAATCGAAGAGTCTGAAACTCTCCTTAAACCATGTTATAGAACCAAATGAAGTTAGATAAGTCTGCTACTCTATTATAAGACAATATAGAATTGATATTTCGACATTCGGGATTTTTCTTGTTACATATAAGAAAAGTTCTTTTGCTTTAGCAAACACCAAAACCCAAAATTTTGGGCCACACCCTAATCTCATTTTGCAATTTGACATTTCTTATTTCATTTTGTTTGTGCAACAGGTGTTCGTAAACCCTGAAGTTCCGAACCCCAAAATCTTGAACCCTGAAACCCTGAAGTGTTGGTCTCACATTCCATTCACTTTTCGCAATTCGGGAGTTGTTGTGTGTTGGTGTTTGGCATTTGAAGTCACAAAATTATGAACCCCGAAACCATGAAGTGTGGGGCCCATAGTCTTTCCGCATTTCGTGATTCAACAAATAGCGTGGTCTTTTGTGTTTTGTATTCGGCATTTGTAATCGCCGAAACTTGATTCACCTCTATTTTTTTTCACAAAACTGTAGGAACATACTAGGGACTATTTGTTATAGGAACAACTCTAATACTGTAATGAATGGACTGGTAGAAATGATGGAGGATCTTCATTCGGGATAGAGGTAGAATAGAAATAACAGATCATATTACAAGTCACTGTGTACAGGGCATGACAAGTATAGAAATTATTGTATATGAAAGTATTAAACATTTATGATATCTTGGTATGAAAATACTTGGGATGTAATTATGTATGAATTATAATCGAAAGAATTGCAAAATTCTCTACAGGAAAACCTATAGTACACAAAGTATAAATATTTCAATAGGTATTCATAAGAATTTGTAAGTCAATTTGGTCTAATTTCTACATGTTAAAGCACTGGAATAAATTGGAAATAACATCGTTTAACACGACGCAAATTCTGGAATGTAATATGAAGGGCACGAAAGCCCCAATTGAAATAAAATAATTTTGGAACCCTTAAGTTTACATATACTCGTAAATGCTTATCTCCTTTGGAGGCATAAGCCAAACTCACAAACTGTATGTTTGTCGACCTCGGACTCAGTTTCATGTATGATTGCCAACCCTCCTAACTGTTTAGAGTCCCTTGGAGGATGAAGTTTGTTAAGCTCACGAGTGGTAGTGCAGATCGACATAGGCCCTCTGCAAGGCAAACCAAACCCAGAACTCCTTAAGTCCTAGACAAGCTCAAGAAGGATCACAACATTGTGTGCAAGAACCCTACATGGAGTGGAGAGGTCAAGAAACCCCTTGGAGGTTTCAAAGCATATGAAAGTTCAAGAGTGACAAATAGACCGTGATCGAAATCGGTTTAGTGTGAATAACTTTCGGCTTTTCGGCAACTAGGAAACCAGAGGGCAAGACCCCTTGTCTTCGCAAGTCATGAAATCTCGATATACAAAACCCCGATGCACTTTGTGGATGAGTCATTTTAGTGTGAATAAGTTTCGGCGTTTCAGCATTCGGGAAACTAGAGGGAAAGACCCCTCGTCTTTGCAAGTCACAAAATCCCGGTATATGAAACCCCGATGTGTGATTAAGACTGAGTGTCTTTAAACACCCTTAATCTCAGGAGGGATAGTGACCATCAGATCTAGATCAACGAGAATCGTTGATCTCATACACGAATTCCCATATCAAAATTCGAGGATTGGAGTGACAAAAGATTTGGAGTTGCTGCATCGTGAGCTCCCGGTTCATGAAAACTCCAAAAAGATCTAGACCGTTCGATCCAAATCAAATAGGATCATTGGATCTCATACAAGAAATCGTGTATTGGAGTTCGGGGAATGGAGTGACCAGTTGTTTGGGTCGCTGCATTTTGAACTCCCAGTTACCATAATCTCGATACAGCCAGGATTGTCGAATCAGGGGAAGATTCGCAGCCATCGATCTCATCGAAGGTAAGATTTCGGGTTTCAAGGTTTGAAGAGTCGAAATACTTGACTCTCTTGCATCACTGATTCATGAAATGCGAAAGGTGCCTCTTGGCTTGGCCTGTGGTCGTAACTAACGATCACTTGGAGGTGGATAAGGGAAGAGCTAGCCTGCGCTAGGCCCCGTAGGAATTCGGGGATTTTATCGTTTGAGAAAGAGCAAAAAAATTATTTTTTCCATAGTGGGTATGTGACAAATGTTATTTACATATGGAAAGAATTATGGAATCATGAATCCCAAGTCCTCCATAGTCCAATTTCAGTATAGTATGTGTATGATACAAATAAATGTTTGGAAGATTTAGGACTTACGGAAATGTTAGAGTAATGGACGGTTAACTTAGCATGACCTGGACACCTATAGGTTGGCTGAATAAAATGTCAAAATGGGTAACCATAATATAAGAAACTTATCATAATTTAATAATAGAAGAAAAACAATCATCTTATCCTAAGAATGAATCTATCAAGTTATTTAGGATTAATGTTCCCGAGAAGATTTTTTTTTTTTTGGTGAATTTGAGGTCCATTACAATGGTCAAGGACCACATCTTATAATTCTTCCCTGTAAAAGTGGGAGGTTGCATATTTGAGGTAGAAGCCATATTTCACTTTCAATAGAGTTTCTTCTCTTGAAATTTCTCTGATAGAACCTGCTTGGATACTAGATCTTGGAATCTGCATATGTGTGGCTCATATACTAGAGTTTCTTCTATGGTTTCACCATGAGACTGAATCTGATTTATCGTACCAATGACATGGGTATAAAAGGAATCTATTGAATATGTATCTTTCATTGACAGAGTTTCAAAATATCTTCTAAGAATCTGCAGTTTTGTAGACTTTACTTTGTCCATACCATGATAAGAGGTTTGTAATATGTCCAATTCTTACTTGGACTTCTTTACTGATGCAACTCTTGGATGTGTGCTCTCATGCATGACTTGATGTATGTAAAAAAATGGTTTTTAATCCTTCTTTCCTTGATCTTTCAAGACATCTTTCTCATCTTTTGTGAGGGCATTGTATGTTTCCTAATCTACTGGTTCCACATAGCCATTCTCGACTATTTCCCATATGTATTGACCTCAGAACAATGCCTTCATGGTCAAGGACCATATCTCATAATTCTTGCCTGTAAAAGTGGGAGGTTGCATATTTGAGGTAGAAGCCATATTTCACTTTCAATAGAGTTTCTTCTCTTGAAATTTCTCTAATAGAACCTGCTCGAATACTAGATCTTGGAATCTGTAGATGTGTGGCTCTAAAACCAAATCTCAGATTGTCGGTGTACACAGTCTACTCTGCGCAACACTGTTTCAAATACTGCACACCAAACAATGTATGTGACATAGTTCTCAAAACCATTGTGCAAATTGCTCAATTTGTTTCCCGCTGTGAATACACACACTTAATGAAATAATTTATGAATGCAGAATAACAAAGTGATATGCTTAGAACATAAACTCAGAAATAAGATAGAAACTTGTCAATACACAAAATGCTTGATATTAATGAACTTGACGCAATGCCTGTGATTACAGAATACAATGACAAAGATGAGATTTGGCTCCAATGGCTTCTTTTATTGACTTCAAAGACACAGAGCCTGTGCTCAGACTTCTTACACTCCTCAGCTACTGCTAGTTCTCGGTTGTTCTCTCTACCTCTCTTTTCTACTCTGCATCAACTGCTTCTCTTTAGCATCCATCGACTAACTAAATGACTCAGACCTATATGGAATCCGAGTGAGACTTCCTACTTAAGCTAAGACTGACTGAACATTAAACACTACCATTAATACGACTGACTCTTCAACTACTTATGAGAACTTGAGAAGATAGAAATCGGCTCCATTTATAACTTCAACGCTGGCCGATTGACTTTGAGTAAACATGCGACTTTGCACATACCGGCTCTGACTGAAAACAAATTGAGCGACAAACAAATCGGTGGAGAAGTGAAGATCTCACCGACCTGTAATTACAATTTCAACACTAACTATCCAAACCAATTTCCAAGACTAAATCCAATTGATTTGAATGTGTGTTGGCCCAAAACCCAATTAATTTGAATAAAGAAAACATGATTTCTCTTAGTTATAAAAATTTAAAAATAAAATATGCAAGAAAAAAAAATTACGTGTATTATTACATTAAAGAAGTTGTGAATATATTATTAGAGAGCAGGAGCAGAATGTAGTTTTCTTACAAAAAATTTCTACGTGGATTTGGTCATATACATGTACACAAAGCTATATCAAAGGCCCGCTACTGTTGAAATTGTCCTCCAAGCATTAATAGTTTTGATCCTGTAATTTTAATGTTTGATTGTCATTAAAGTTTTTCGGTCAATTGACTGGGATCATCGATAGTTAGATTGCAATGACCAAGATTTATATTTCGATCAGGCTTGGCAAATATTCACCACAGCACTAATATTTCATCTGACGAAAACTTGTCTTTCGAATCTAACGGCCTTTGTTCAAAGCTATATCTAGTTATACCAACCTATAACTTAGTCTGGAACCATTTTAATATTCATAACAATACATTAGATAATTATATTTTTTAACTTGTATGTGCATGAGGCCTGGACATTCTGAAGCCGAAAATTTGGAATGAGAACATGTAAAAAATGAAACCATCATCAATTACCTGAAAAATTGATGAATTTTACCTTAAAATGAATGAAAATATAAACCATGGAGATGAAATTTCGAAATGAGACATTATCAACACTAACAAGTACTTTAACAATGACAAAAGAATTCAAGTCAATCGCTTTTTATTAGGGAAATGTTAGAAAAGTTTTAACCAGGAATCTTCCATTAACCTTCCTATGGAATTAGTTCATTGTGTATGATGGTTTTGCAGTGACACGTATTTGGGTAAAATACAATTCTTCTTTTTAAAGATAACAAATTTTCCACTTGTTTTAGAAGGGAAAAAGTGATTTCAGCATTTCACTGTACTTCCACATACATCTTTTTAGAATCTTTTTCTAGTTTTCTAAAGTGGCCTCGTTTTAGTTTAACCTATTACTGAGAATAAATTTAAATCAATAGGAAAATGTACTCCAGCCATGACAAAAATATATCAAATCAATAGGGAAGTGATTAATATAATATGAACAATGCTTTTCTTGTTTGCATTCTTCTTTTTAAAGATAACAAATTTTCCACTTGTTTTAGAAGGGAAAAAGTGATTTCAGCATTTCACTGTATTTCCACATACATCTTTTTAGTTGCACATACATCTTTTTAGAATCTTTTTCTAGTTTTCTAAAGTGGCCTAGTTTTAGTTTAACCTATTGCTGAGAATAAATTTAAATCAATATGAAAATGTACTACAGCCATGACAAAAATATATCAAATCAATAGGGAAGTGATTAATATAATATGAACAATGTTTTTCTTGTTTGCATTATTTTTAAAGATAACAAATTTTCCACTTGTTTTAGAATGGAAAAAGTGATTTCAACATTTCACTGTACTTCATACATCTTTTTAGAATCTTTTTCTAATTTTTTTTTAAAGTGGCCTAGTTTTAGTTTAACCTATTGCTGAGAATAAATTTAAATCAATAGGAAAATGTACTCCAGCCATAACAAAAATATATCAAATCAATAGGGAAGTGATTAATATAATATGAACAATGTATGTATTTCTTGTTTGCAGATAAGATAATAGCTAAGTAATAAGAATTATCAATAATATTTTATTGGTTTACATATATATTTGGAAATTATATATTCATGGGTATAAAGTTAAATTGTTAATTTGGGTAGCATTTGGTTTTATGATGGAACTAAGATGAGATGCTAGATGCTATATAAAAGAATCTAACCTCACTGATATGGGATAGATATTATCTTACTAATATGGGATAAATATTATCTTGATTAAAGTAGAACTATGCCCCTTCTTTGAAATCAATAAT